>WOUH02006514.1:0-18056 GCA_009936405.2 Stevia rebaudiana
TGTTACAAAAAGTGGGTTTTCTGGGTTTTCTCAACTCGAGAGGGTTTTCGTTATACCCACCCCGTATATATATATATATAATGTTGTAGATAGGATTTTGTAAGTTATACACATTATTTGCTTTAATATCTAATTTTAATATATACGTATAACGATCGCATGATACACATTTTAATGTATTATTTCAATGTATTGATGGGTAGGATTATATTAGTGTCTCAACAATTATATAAGTTTTCATGTGGATAATGTTTTTAAAACGATAGTTTATAATTATATCGTTATTCTTTGGACAACTACTATTTTTAATTTCACAAATGTAATTGTGAGTTTGAGTTGAGTTAATTGGCTCCGATCAAGTTTTTAAATCGCGTCTCGAATAAATTCAGTATTTATTAGACTATAAATATTAAAATCGGACCGAAAAATTGACGGATGTTACAGATACACAAACAGATGGTTCATGAAAAAACGTTATTTGTTTCAAATTAACTTTAAATATTTCTCAACTCTTCAAACGGACATACGTTATAATATTTAAAATGATTTATACCGCTGATTTGCAAATTTTGTTTATTTTTAATACGATTATAATGAAACAAAACAAAAAAAATCACGTCGAAAGTTGTTAAATACTACATATATGTAAACTACTTACGATATTTATATCTACCAATAATAAAGCGTTTCAAATAATGTCACGTTTTTTTCTCTCAAATTTTCAAAAGTTTTTTTATTATAAATTATTTAGATTAACATTTGAATTCTTTCAATTCTTTTTATTTTATCTTAAATTATAAATATATTTTAATTTCAAAATAATTTAAATTTGGTATTATCTAATTAAGTATGATCTTATATGTATTAAAAAGTCAGCTGCACTTTTTGTCCTCGAGGTTTGCAATACTTAACAGTTTCAGTCCACCGTTAATAGAAACGGTTCAAAATTTTCATTGTAAGTGTGTAATTGTCATTGTAAGGTGGTGGGACATTATGAAAGCCTATGCCAGGTTTGGATTTACCTTGAAGCTAATTATCTAACAGAGACTTTAAGTGCTTTGATGAAATTTCAAAGTTTTATACTTTGAGAGTAGCAGCTGATAAATCTGTCAATGCTTTTTTTAATTTCGCAAGATTTTCATCATGTACTTTTTGCAAAAGGATTTTCTCTGTTTTATGTTGTTCATTATCTTGCAAAAGTGATTTAATTTTAGTTTCATATGACAATTTATCAGCCTTCCACTGCTTTTTCATCAAACATGCATTGACTTAAATCTCTCTGTAAGTCAGAAATGTGTTGTTTATTTACTTCATGTTGAATTTTGCAACTATGTGAACACGGTTTGATTAACTCCGCTCCCAATGCCATGAGTGCTAGAAATGGATCTTCAGCTCCTTTAGGAAGATCATCATCCACTGCAATTATAGCTTGTGCAGGATCATACTCACTAGCATATTTACCCCAATCAAAATCATCACTGCTGTTTGTAGCTACTAGAGATTTGGAATTTTCAGTTGTATCAGCAGATTGATTTGCTGTAGATTTGTTGCTCTGATATCTAGATTGGTCTTTGGGAGCTTTACAGTCTCTTGAGAAATGACCAAACGGGTTAAAGTTATAGCATCTGACTTTTACCATGTCAGTGCCAACCTTTGTTTTCTCAGAGTCAAACTTCATTGGACCATATTTCTTCCAAAACTTTTTGTGCCTCAAAACAACCATTGCCATTTAATGTCCATTTCTTCAACATCTTTGGAATCTAATTCTTCTAGATCATGTTGAGTAAATTGGGATGTAGCAAGGCTGTTAGCAGCAAACATTCAAAATTGGCAATGAAGGCTTTACAAAATTCTTGTTGATCTTCAAAATTTGTTTTAACTGAGTAGCTTTTTGGTGATTCAGCTTGAGTTGCAGTTGGTGACGGAGAGACATGTTGGAGATGGTGTTGAGTATGCACCAAAGCCAGTGGTGTCATCAGCAGTCTATCGTGAAGTGTTTTTGCTGTCTTCAACAACTAAGGCTTGTACATCAGCAGTTTTCACAAATTTGTTTTGACCGAATTGAGCAGTTGACATTCTAGCTTTGACATCCATGTCAATTGCTTCCAATTTGGCAATCATCTCTTCAATTCTGATCTCATCCAGATCCTTGATTACTTTAATCAATACAACTTTTTCACTCCAATTTTCAGGTAGAGTGTTCAACAATTTGACATTCAAGTCATAATTGTCACTTTTTATTCCAAAAGTTTTCAATTCATTGATTAATTGAACAAATCTATAAATTTGTTGAGTAACAGTTTCACCAAGCATGTGTTTGAAGTTATCAAACATCATTTTCAGATTATCTCTCATCATTCTTTTAACGTGAGCACTTCCAGCAAACATCACCTCAAGCTGATCCCACAAACTCTTTGTAGTTTCAAAGTCCTTAACACATACAAAAATTTCCACTGGTAGTGCTGACTTTACAGTACCACATGCCTTGATGTCTAGCTTTATCATTCTCCTCTCATCATCCCTCATATTGATTCCACGAAGTGGTAGACATTTGTTGTGATATCTTAATCTGGTTTCTTCATTGAGATCACTAGGCACGTATGGAACATCAATAATTGAACACCACATTTCTAGATCTATGCTATGAATGTGATTTTGAAATCTAAGCTTCCATTGTTGAAAATCATCAGCATTCTTCAACATAGGTGGCTTGGCTCCAGATGAACCTCATTCAGAGTACACATATACAAATGGAGTATTATGTTGATCCATGTTAGATTTTAGTTGATTCTATCTTAGATTATGATTTGGTTGTTAATTCAGGATCTAATAACCTAGTCCAAATTGTCCAGATCAATCGGTAATGTTAGATCAAATTTGATTAATGTGTTATTAGTGTGTAGAATCATCAACAGAATTAATCAATATTGATTAACCTAATGAAAACTGAGAGATGTTAACAGACACAGGAAAATCAGCAAAATCAACGATGATTTTATGGATCGTTGTATGAATTAACAAAGTAACTATCCAGATATTATCCAAATCAACTATAAAATCACTAGGGAAGCTCACAACACTGATCCGAGATCTACCGAAGAAAATCGAAAATCAACGGAACAATAATCCCTAAAATAATGGTTTTCCGATTGAGACGAAAATCTGTGAATCGGCTCACAATTTCTACGTTCAGACCGATTACAGATCAACAAGTTTATAGGTAATCGAATACGCTTCAACTGTTCAAACAATTTATAGTTATAAATCTGATTATCTCAAAACACACAGTTTTACCAAGAACACACAATAAAAACAGATTTATCAATCCATGTCAATTTGTTTGATGAATTTATCACATCTGTATTAGATTATACTCAGCTATACGATTTCAAGCTTTGATCAGCTTTTGATCGTAGAAATCATAACTTCTGATTTTGATTTATGTAAAAATCAAAATATCGAGCACAAGGCTCTGATACCAATTGTCAAGATCTAGTTAGTATATTTACATTTACTTTTATTAGTTTACTAGTTACTAGTATGAGTTTGTTATTTTTGTGCCAAACTTATTAACATGTTAGTACTAGTTCTCGGCCCAACCCACGTAACATGGCTCTTATATAAAGCCGGTTGTTATATGTCAGGATCGATCGGATCTGATCAATTAGCTATGATTTCAATCGATTACTAGGCGGAAACAGGTAATCAATTCAAGCTAAGATATGGATCTAACTCAAAACGCAAGACAATCACAGTGTAATTAATATTCAAGACATAATCAATTAAACAGTAAATGAACAGACGAAATGAATATTCAAAGCAATTTAATTAGATTGATCTTCAATGATCACAGAATTACAAAGTGTGTGTAAATGCGTATTGAAGGTGTGTGTGAAAAGCGTTATCTAAAGCATACACACTAATTCTATGATGGGCCTATTTATAGGCAAAATCAAATCTAACCTAACTGCTCTAACTGTAAAGTGCTAACCAAAATAACAGACTTAACGTCACATCAGGTATACACGTCATAACTGATGTCATTACAAATACTTACATAAAGAAATCTAACTAAGTCTTCTGTCGTCAGCAGTAGACCATTTCTTTATCAGCAACAAACATTTACAACATCAGCAATGCAAACTTTGGTCATCAGTAATAAAGACTGCATTTTGATACTTCATGGAAATTCTCTAAGTTAATTACTCATCAGCACTAGAGTTTGAACATCAGCACTCGTGAATACTCATCAGTAATGAGATTAACTTGAGCAACATCAAAGGTAGAATCATCAGCAACGCAAGTAAAGTGTTAGCAGTGGAGAGTTACTTGTCAGCATTACAGAATGCTTACATTCAAGTGTTATGATACTACTTGAATGTCAACAATTGAGACTTTATCAGTGATACTCTTGTATGTCATCAACACTCCTATTGACTTCAATCTTTGACAAGTTATCAGCAATTCTGTTTAACTTGTCAGTGCTGATGATCTTTGCTTATCAGCATTAACTATATCAACATCAGTACTCCTTACTACATCAGCAATGCTCATTACTTCATCAGCAACACTCAATACTGATGGTTGTGAAACTTATCAGTATTGATCCTTTGTTGAGCATCAGCAGTAGAGAATGTTTCATGAGTAATACTCTTTGATATCAATCAGGAATCCAGACTTGTTAGTCACTAATACTGATTTGTTCATTAGAAATACTCTTGACTTCGAATCTTGAGGCTTTATCATGTCAGCAATCCTCCTTTCAGTGTCATCACTCCATTATGCTTTATTGCTTCCATCTGCTCACTGCGTCAGCAATACTACTGATTATGATGTCAGCATCTGATTCTCCTTATATAATCCTACACAAATGATCACAGCTCAATAAGACAAACATATATGTTAATCAAATAACATATAAACATAGATCAGTAGAAAACAAGACCATAATGTGTCATCCGTATTGAGCCTGTCAATACGTCCACATTTGATATGGATTTGACTCAAATCTATCAATCATCAGTTAATTTGTTGAAACAAATTAGACAAAGATAAACGAGAAGAGTTAGAACTTTGCCATCATTAAATGGACTTAATGAAGATGAGGCTTGCTGAAGGCTTGATGAATTGTTGGAAAGTCACCATCTCATAAGTAGAGACCTAACATTATATGTTACAAGGGTTCGTCGGCTGATTGTTGGTGATGCGTAGTTTAGTAGTTGATTGTTTAGGAGTTTTTGCTTGTACTAGACATTAAGGATCTTGATCTAATCGAATGTGTGCATTGAAAGAAATCTTCTCGTGCTCTGTAATCAATCATTCGGTAAAGTATCATAATTGTTATAGCTTTTCTTTGATTACGATAACGTGCTTGCCTGATTATTAATTTGTTTGTTACAGTTCTAAGCTGATAATTAGCATGTTAATTAATCATTGCATGATAAACTGTTAATTGGTAACTTGAATAATAAGATAATCAAGTAATCAAACTTAATCTGATTGAATCAACTACTTTATTTCCATCATCTAAGTTGAACGAAATATCACATTGAAAGATTGTGAATCTGAGACATACAGTGACATAAATGGACAGAATTAAATATGAGTGAAACATAAAAAATATGAGTGACTTAATTATCAAAATTTAAAAGTTGGTAAAATTTATATGGCCATTTTCAATTATTTTATTATAACTTTTTATATTTAATATTTGTAAGTTCATAAATTAACTATGACTCTTATTTTTCTAGACTCATATCACCAATAAAACATTAATGCACTTGTGGAATTCGTACGTAATTTCACTATCTTAAAGAATGCAAATAATAAAGATAATCCATGATTCAAATTTAAATTAAACTAAGGTTTATCCATCTTTATCATGTCATAAATACATCGTTTCAGATAAATCGCTTCCGCCCCAACTCATACTCTTTCCTCAAATCATCCAAACTTCCCAATTTAACTTCATTACGCAATTTTCATCTCCATCAATCTGTTCATCTTATTGCTCGTAAGTATATGAATATGCATGCTGATTTGTTTAATTGTTTAGTTTTCATAACTTCAATGTTCATGATTAGTTGAATCGTAAACTGTAACTGAATCTCCTGAATTATAGTATTGGATTATTTAACTCTGTGTACACTGTAATGTTTGATTTCAATATTGATTCTATTGACTCTGCAGTTTTTGATTAGTTTTTGTTTATCAATTTGTAGAAAGCTGTGATCGTTTAAGAATGGTGACATTAACTGAGATCGAATGTGATGACCGTGCGTGTATGGTTGAAAACGGTAAAAAGTGTGGGTCGTATGAGGGTGGTGACAATGTCGATTATCGTGATTTTTTCATGTGTGAGATAGTCGTTGATAGTAGTGAGATGATTAATGATGATCAAATGATTTTTCAGAACAATGAAAGGATTGTTGAATGCTCTGAATTGGAGACTGATTGGGTTGATACTGGTTCTGAGATTTTGAAGTTTATTCAAGGTGTCAGCAATGGTGAAATTGGGGAAGTTGGTATGAAACCCTATGATGTAGAGAACATAAACCGATCAGAAAATATGGGATTACTGTTAAAAGATACTGAATCGTTTCAGAGAGTCATGGAGATTGTTGAGGTGATTGAAGAACAAGATAAGAAATCTGAAATTGTAGTCATGGAGAATAATGGTATTTTGAGCCCAGAGGTTAGTGAAGATGATAAGAATTCTGAAATTGACAGTGTTGAAGAAACTCAAGCTGAAAATATACATATATCCCCTGTTATAGAATCTATGAAATCAGAACACCAGAATGAAGAGGTGTTTTTAGAAAATGATATAGATTCACATTATTCTAATAATGTTACAGATTACGAAACCAAAATTGAAATTTGTGAGGATGGTGAACAACCTCAACTTGAAGTTAAGGAGTTCGATACAGTTATCTTTCCTGCTTCACTTGTGAGAGTTGACTTCAATATTCAGTTTGGAACATTTGGTCACACTGTTGACACAATAAGTGAACCAAAAGTCTCAAACAACGAGACTGAACCAGAATATGATGTGAACATCAACGATCATGAACAAACTATCATAGATTTATTAAAAGATGATAACAATGTGGGTTGTGCGGGTGTTGATGAGATAAATGATGATGGTCAACGGGACGGTCAAATGGCCAAATTTCCTATTGATGTTCAGATTGAAGAAGATGAGCTTCCACCATGTTCCTTTTTGGAAGAAACTCAGATGTATGGAGATAAAAAGCTAAATGAGCAGATTCAAAATTCTCAACTGCAACTTGATGAGAAGATAAAGTGTAGAGACGCGATCATGGCTGAACTGCACATAAAATGGGTAAGAAATACTTTTATAACGCGTTCATGTTTCATTATGATGTTAGCATTTATATAAATTCATGTAACTAATCTGATGTTTATTGAACAGAAAACTATGATAGACCACAATGAGAAATTGAATGCAAAAAACGTAAAGTTAAGGGCTGCAAGACAGTTTGTGTCTTCAATAAGGCAGCAAATAGACCATGTTCAACGTCTTAATAACAAAATCAAGAATGTCATTGCGGTTGAAGATATTGATAGCAGGGTATGATTCCTTTACTAAATCTAGAAATTTTTATGTAAATTTTTTTTAATTTATTGTAGCTTTTGCTAACTTTTGTTCTTGAAACAGATAAATAAAGTGGAACAAATGATAAAGAAAGGGACATTGTGTTCTGAAGATGAAAAACTACTCATTCATGAAATCAAACAATTGAAGACTATGCGTGTTCAACTCGCTTCAAATAGAAGTAGCAAAGATGAAATTCAGCGTATGTTAAATCAAAACGACCAAATAGTAGAGCTTCTTGAGGTATTTCATTTATCATCTATTATATATATATATATATATATATATTTGCTTTTGTCGAGATGGTTTGCATAATATCATTTTATAATCTGAATACTCACATCAATATTACTATAAATTAATGCTTCTTTTTAATTGTCTGCAGAGTTTAAACGTGGAATTGAACACCTGGAAAAATAAGGTTTCAAAAGCTCAAATGGCTTGCAATAAATTAAGGCAAAAATATGTTGAGGAACTTGAAATGGAAAAAGAGCTAAAAATCCAACTTATAAATGTTGAGAAATCCCACCGAGAAGCAAATGTGCATTTGCGTAGTCTAGTGGAACAGTTATCTAATAAGGTAAGTTATTATTAATTATCATATTACATACCTTTTTTTAGAAAACAATTATTATACAATAAAAATATAATTACTTATAGTATGCTATGATGATAATGATAGCAAGTTCATATGATTTCACACTTGAGTTTGTTACAAAATGTTATGAAAGTTAAAATAATAAATATTTTGTTGCTTGATTTGCAGAACAAAATTTTAGATGAACTGATGGTAGCATGGAAATTTTCTTCACCTAGAGATGAACCTTTAAGCGTGTTCTCTGATGAACCTTTGCGCGATGAACATTTGCGCGTATTCCCTGATGATATGGTTACAAATTCAGAAACAGTTGAAGAAAAGCACACGGATGATCAAATTAAGGAGAATGTATTGGAGGAAGTTGAGCAGATGGTGAAGAGCAAAGAAGCTACTGAGATAATAGATATTGAAGAAAAGGAAAATGCAGATGAATTAATGAAAGAATATTTTGAGGCGAAATTGAAAGAGAAAATTCAGTTGGTGGAAAAGGTGAAAGCAAATGAGAGGAAGAAACAGAATGCCTTAACGCGGGCTGAGATCCAAGCCCAAAAGAGAGAGAATGTAAGTTTCAATTATTTGTTTTTATATCGTTTACCTATTCCAAGTTTCAAAAACTTGGAATCGTATTCTAATATCTTAATCATAAATAGTTTAAATGTTATGTTGTACATTGTTTTCTACATTTGACTTGTAACCTATTTAATTATGCAGTTAAGGTTAAAGCGGTTAAGAAAGAGGGAAAGGAAGCGGGCCGCCAAAGGTACCAGCGTTGATGATGGAGTGTCAAAGGAGATTAGAAAAACGGATGGAAAGCCACCACGTTTCTTGTCAAGGAAACTGACACCAAAGTTCACCACCCCACCTCCAGCGGTGGTTGCCGCCATCAGAAACAGAAAACCATGGCGGCCACATTGGAGAAATATGGTTATCAGTACCATGATGGTTCTAATTCTGTCTGTTTTTTTCATAGTATAGGTTTCCATCAAATTAACTACATGTTTCCAGGTTCCTTGTAAACATTTTATTGATTTCATTTATGGTTTTGAGAATATATAATTTATTTGCACTTCATTTCCATACGACAATAAGATGTCTCGACTCTTGAATGAATAACTTGAAGTTGTGTATTTATGGAGTATGAACTTTTGACACGACTTGAAAACATGACATGCACCTACCTAAACGAAAATACTTGAGTTTGGGTATAAATAGTCTAAACATGTATGCTTTGGTTTTAGGTTAAACCCACGAAAACATTTAGCTAAACAAGACAAGACGTGTTTTTAATTAATAGACCTCCTGACCTTGGGGTTCACGGTTGACCTACTTGTTTTTATAATTTTTTATGATAACATGTTTTTAAGTTTATCACATAAAGATGATCGAGTATTTTATGTTAAAACATAAAATGAGCATTATATTTTTATTATTTAAATATTATTTATTACATGTATATATAGTTGTAACTTTTGTTGTATTTTTTAAAATTTTGGAATACTAATATGTAAAGTAAGAAACTAAAATAATTTTTATTTAACGTACTCAGCATGCGAAAACGTGTGTAGTATTTGAGACTTGGAGCTAGTGTTTGACATGAATTTCTACTTCATGTTAGTGTGTAAAAGATTTCAATGGGCACATACCAAAAGTTGTTCGTCTGTCTTCTTTAATTCTAATAAATGATCATAGACATTGAGTTGGGTTCTTATGGTAATTATGAAAACAATGATTTTAACCACTCATAAACCAGCCCAAAGTAACTTTGATTGAATTTATTTAGCGGAGTTATAACCGGCTTCTCAAACTTTACGATCTTTTAGGGTTCAAATTGTGGGTTAACTTTTAAAGTTTAGTGTTTATGTTATAAAATTTACACTTCACAACCCATTGTATCAACTCCTCATCACCATTGTGTTTTTCTTGCTTGTCATCATTGTACTTTTAAGAGCATTTACATCTTATACCTTATTCCTACCACATCTCTGTAATTTAGCAGTTTTAAGCCATCCTTCCATCTCATTCTCTATATCACACCTCAAAATAGGAAACATATAGGATGTTTAAAAGTTTTTCTAAATTTGAACTCAATAAATACACCCTATTTGTAATTTTTTAACTTTTATTAGTGGTTGTATGTGAAAGAAATGAAAAAACTATAAAAGATTCAATAAACAAGTATTATTATAATTAAATGAGATAGATAAGAGGAATGAGTGTTGGTGACTTTGGAAAATAAAGCAAATCTTATTGATAAATGTGATTTTAGTACTTTTTTTTATAGTAAAAGTAAGCACCACTCGACAAACGACTAATTTAACCACATTAACTATGAAGAAATTTACCACTGAAACTCACTAACCCAATCCAAAGCATATTGCTCTAGGGAACTTGAACTGAATGCCTTAGATATTGGAAGTCAAAAGTCTTCCAGTAGGTTGTAAGCCCTTTTAGGGATGGGGATGGGGATGGGGATGGGGATGAGAACGTAGATTGAGATGTGAATGCTCTAAAGGTTATCTTCATGGTTTAGCTTGATGGTTTAGGTCTTAAGATTTAATTTTTAAGCTTTGAAAATTAAAATTTTCTAGATCATTGTGTCGTCTTGTTCGTCAATGTGTTTTTCTGCTAGTCATTGTGTTTTATGGTTTAACTTTATGGCGTAACTGTCGGGATTAGCATCAAGATATAGTTTTTAATGTTTAGCTTTTATGGTTTAACTTATAGGTTTTCCAGTTCAATTTTCCCCATGCCCTATCATTTTTTTTATTGTTTGGCTTTAAGATTTTAGCTTTAGGATTAAGGTTTTAGATTTGACGAGTCAGTTCCAACGTTACCAAATAAATTCAATCAGTGTTCAATTGAGCCGATTCAATAGCTGCTAAAAGTTATTTGTACCTTATTAACGTATAAACCCTTTTCACAATAACGATACCTATAAACATTTAACTGAACACATGAATGTGTTTGTATAGTTTTTCGTTAGCATTATAAATAAACGTAAATGAAACATGCAAACATAAACCAAAATAAAGGAAGACATCTACAAGAATAGTCTTTGTAAATTTTAGAAACACATAAATGTCCTATGTGCATCGTACATGACTATTTTAATAAAAAAGTTAGAAAGGGTATAAGTGAAAATGATGAAATATGAAATCTTTTTAAACATAAAAGATGTTTTTATAGCAGTTTTGAAGACAATAAACCACTGAAAATCTTTGTAAACGTAAAGAACGAAGAATATAATTTACTCTAAAATTAAAGTGTAAGTTCCTGTTGATTGGTTCATGAACATGCATTTCACTTTGTTTATTTTAATTAGACGAACATTTTTTTTTTCTTTTAAACAGTTCATGAACAATTATATTAAATATAAATAAACTTTTTTATAAGTATCTTTAAATAACTATAAAAAACTACAAAAGAACTCTTACACGTAGAAAAAGAAAATTTTTGTGCTTTATTCGGTTGGTAAAGATGAGACAGGTAATCCATAAGGTTTCTAGTTTAACTCTCACGGCCTACGTAACACATAAATAACCACTTGGTTTAGGAGTTTAAGTATTCGAGTTTAAGACAGAGGTTACAAATTCTACTTTGTGGTGTCTGTTTTTCAAATTCACACTATCACTTTCACTATCGTCCTTAGTTACCCCATTTAAATTATAATTATTTTTTTTAATAACACTCACTCGCTAACTTTTAAAAAAATAAAATTGTCCGTTATGTGCTTATTTCTATGTGCATGTCACTATAAATTAAGTCGGTCTTCGTTTTGACTTAAATCTTGCTCGGGAACAAGTTAGGTACGTTTCATGTTGGTCTACATTTCTATGTAAATTTTATTTGGGTCCACGTATAAATCCGAGTTTGCTCAAAAGCGAGTTCAGTCGATAATAATGTATGCTTGATCAGGCTGCATACGCGTGTGCAAAACAAATCCAAATTCCTTTTTCCGTGACAATCATTATGGGTACTTAACCATGTTGATTATAGCACGAAGTTTATGCTCCTATTATGGGTACTTAAACATGTTGATTTCGCCGTCTTAATGAGGTTAGCAACTTGTTTGGCAAGCCTTTATGTAAATAATGAGAGCTTACAAATGAAAACAGATGATTAACTGGTTACGCGGCTGATAAAGTGAACTAACAAATCGATAGATTTAATTATCTACAACAATTTATAATAATATAAATATAATTATTAAAAAAACATATAGTCACTCGGAACAACAAAACACAAACCGCACGCGCAAAACGGTAAAATCGCGTTAAAAGCGGGTCGAATCCAACCGGCCAAATAATTATTTAAAACCAACTAATATTACTCACGGAACGTTTCGGTCTAAAAAATACGATCGGCGTAAAATTTGGGAAACGAAAAGGTTTGAAAGCGCGATAAAAACGCCTGTAAAACGCGACACTATAAGAAGGGGAAACCCCATGAACACCTTGATGTGTTGTAAAACACACTACATTCTAATTTTGAGTCTTTTGTCTAGTATTTGTATAGTTTTAGATACGTTTCGTGCTTGTACTTATTCTTTTCATCTTTCTCAGATGTTCGTAGTAGAAACGATGGTTTTAAAGCTTAAAAGAAGAAGAGCGAACATTCGAGTGGAAACGAGACAAACGTACACGAAAAGAATGAAAAAGTTGGAAATACCAACTCCCGCAATACGCGCAAGAACCATAGTCCCGCGCGTATCGCACGCGCCTATGAGAGAAATTTGAGGTGCCTCGACTATTTTGTCCCACGCGCTACGTGCGGGAGGGGATGTAGCCGCCGTGAGATGCGCGGGAGTCCCTAAATCAACCAAAACAATATTATTGAGTGTATAAATTGAAAGCTATCCAGAGGGTTTAAGGGTTCGACTTCTTCTGCACTTTTAGACGATTTTGGATGCTAAAAAAATTGTGATCATCAAGTTGGAAGCTTGGAAGCGTTTTACTAGCTATTTCGGTATGTTTAGATTAATTGATTTCTTTGTTTTGTTGTGTCTTGCTACAAATCTTCTTTTCTTTCTGTTAGAACGATGAATACAGTTTATATTTATGATATTTTGATGTTTTCGATGATTATGCTTGGCTAATTTCATTAGTAGTTGCCTAGGTGATGTTGATTGTATGATTTCTTGTTGAATTATGGTGTTTGGACAATGATAATTAATATTGGTTGTAATTAAGTTAAAATTCAGACCTTAACTAATCACATAGAAGTCTACGTAATGGTAATTGGTAATGAAATCAAGTCTAGGTGTTGTTTGTCTATGAATTGCATCGATGTCTTGGTTAATTTGCTAGTTTAAGTTGCGTTTTGTGTCCTTGAGACCGAGGGGAGATAAGATTTAGTTGTCTACTACGGGATTGGTTAATTTGGGTGGATCGAGAGGATGAACTAAGTTAGTTGGTCTTGTCTTTAGCAATTAAAGTGTGTTTGGCTATTGTTTTGTTGTCTTTAGTGCACGACTTAGGCCGAGAGGAAAGTCGAGTACCTGAAACTTAGATTACAGGTAGGTTAGGCCGAGAGGAAACCAAACCCATAGATTTAAGGGGCTAATAAAGTCAATCTAATAGGAGTTTTTGTTGTAGTGCTCCAGGCCGAGAGGATAGTTCAACATAACTTACCTACGCCATTAGTTGACTAATTAAAAGAAACCTGTGGCGCCCCAATCTCCATGGGCTCGCCATGTCATCGGATTTAAACAAAAGCACAATGATTTAAACAGAGATCACACGGTAGCGGAAAATAATTTTTTTTTTCATTTAAACCAAAGTGCTAATTACATTATATGTAATATAAATTACATCATATGTCACTAGCTAATTGCCAGCTCAGCCTCTAAGTCCGAAATGCCTCCAGCTATGCATTCATCATTTACATACATATGTCTGCCCTGCCCTACATCTGATATGCGTACTTAAAAACGTCATCTTACGCTGGTGAGTTCTAAATTCATAGTTAACCAACATTTCTCAAAACGTTTAACATTATAACCATGTTTCAAAACGTTTATCAATATCCATTCAACATTTTTTTATAACATAATCCGTTATTTAAATATTCGTCATATCCAACTTCATTTATATCATTATAAAAGACTTTAATAAGTGATAAGTCGTCCTAATGTAACTTTGTTCAAGTGCCGTTAGTTTAGGGATGAGCTGATCCCTCTCACCTACGGTCGTCACTGTCTAAGTTGTACAACCCGCTTCATTACCATTCCCTACACACTGGGGAAATCTCCGCTTTATCACAAAGCTACGGCCTTTAGATTTTTTACATTACCAACTGACTTCTAACTTATTATTTCTTTTATCAAAACCATTTAATTCCAAACTTGGTCCATGCACGACACCCCCATGCTTAGAACCAATTCACTTTCGGATAGTTCGTATATGACTACAACCATATCCCGAACCTTTTCTTTGTCCATCTATTTTACAAAGATTCACCACCGGTACTCATACCTATTTAACCAAACCATATCCTATCATACTTAATAATATTAAAACAATGTTTGTTTACCTTAAGCATTGTTCCACCGAGTCAGTTTCTCATAAGCCTGACTTGGATATACTTCCAATATATTGACGATGTTTATATATAGGGCGTATGTAGGGCGAACCCAGCCACCAGCCCATCACACTTTCAATACATGGAAGTCTACATTCGTCATAACAACCTAAATACTTAAAGTAAGGCCAATATTCTTTTAACATCATAAAGTATAACAAACAAACCAACATCATATCTTATGTATTTATACTCATAATATGTTTATCAATTCCTCATAACATTCTTAGATTATATCAATTATCTTTCATAACCCCTACGTATTTATACAAAAATATGTTTATCATATCCACAACTTATAACGTAAACTTTTACGTATGCATACCAGGCCCTAAAAACACAGAAATCAGTTTAAAAGAGGGCTCGAAGAACTCACCTCAAAACTGTCGTACCAACGACTATAGAGAATAACGAAACAAGAGCTCAATCGTCTTCGTGATCATAATAACGTCTTCTCGAGCGTCTTTGATATGATCCGAATCGAGTAAAAGTACGTGCGGCTTGGGGTGGAGGAGTTGCGAGACGCGCCTAGGAGTTCTAGGGAAGCCAGTAGGTACCCGTGGCTATAGCAGACGTTGTGCCCCCACGTGGATGCCACGTGTACTGCTGACTCACCTGGTCGTTCTGCCATGTGTCATGACCGATTGCCAGGTGTCATGGTGACACAGATTCCTTCAGCCACGTGGCTGCTGATTCATCACACTCGTTGACACGTGTCATCACCTAGTTCAGCGCGACTGGTTAACTTGTTTTGGCGTTTCCCGCTTCGTTCAAACTCCGTTTCACGCGTGGTTTTTGCCTACGTTCATGATTTTCAATTTCTTATCAAACCACATTGGTTTCACTTTCCAAGAAGGTGTTGAGATTTAGGATCTATCGAACGTTTCTTTGTTTTACGTGTAACTTCCTTACCGTTGATTGAATCCAAATTTTGCATACACTTAAACGTTTCTAAGTACGTATACAAATATGCTGAAAATGTTTATATGATATAAACTTAAATTTTCATTAAGGTACCGTTAATAGTACAATTGTCCTAAGATAGGAATTTGATCGAAAGGACGATACTAAATAGATGGAAATTCTCTTTTATTCTTGTAATCAAAATACACAAAATTTGGGGCATTACAAATCTACCCTCCTTAAAGAGGTTTCGTCCCTGAAATCTACCCTCCTTAAAGAGGTTTCGTCCATTTAGCTTCTGATCCTTTCCGATGCTTCCATTGGACTTTAACTATCGGTATCACCTTGTTTCTTAATCGCTTTTCCTTATGATCTAGGATAGCGATAGGCTTTTCCACATAATGAGCATATATCTACTTCAATATCATTTAGAGGTACGTGCAACATTTCATCAACCAAACACTTTCTTAAATATGAAACATGAAACGTGGAGTGAATTCCAGATAACTCTTCTAGTAATTTCAATCTATACGCTACCTCTCCCACCCGAGCTAATATCTTAAAGGGTCTGATAAATCTTGGGCTCAATTTCCCATGTTTTCGGAAACTAATGATTCCTTTCCATGGAGATATCTTTAACATTACTTACTCTCCGACCTGGAACTCAATAGGCCTTCTTCTTTTATCAGCATAAGATTTTTTACGATCCTGGGCTGCTTTTATATGAGTATTAATTTGTTCCAATCGTTCAGTGGTATTCTTAACCACTTATAGGTTTCCTAGCTCTTTCTGACCAACATCACCCCAACATATTGGGGTTCTACACTTTCTACCATATAACATTTCGTATGGAGGCTTGCCAATACTCGAATGATAACTGTTGTTATAGTAGAATTCTGCTAATGGCAGGTGTTGGTCCCAACTACCTTCAAAATCAATAATACAAGCACGCAACATGTCTTCCAATGTCTGGATTGTCCTTTCACTTTGACCATCTGTCTGAGGATGATATGTTGTGCTTATAAACAATTTTGTACCCATCTGCTCATTAAATCATTTCCAAAACCTTGACGTAAACCTTGTGTCTCTGTCAGACACAATGGATACCGGCACTCCATGTCGTACCACTATCTCCTTTATACATAATTCTGCCAACCTATCAGATGTATAGTCCTCACTTATCGGAAGAGAGTGAGCACTCTTTGTCAATCTATCTACTATCACCCAAATGGTATCATGTTTCCTAGCTATTCGGAGCAGCTTAGTAATGAAATCCATGGTGATATGTTCCCATTTCCATTCAGGAATTTCTAGAGGTTGCAATTTACCATACGGTTTCTAGTGTTCAGCTTTAACTTGTGCACACGTAAGACATCGGTTCACGTATTGCATTACATTAAACTTCATCCCGAGTGTGACACCCCACTTCCCGGTCCTCGGCCTCCGGCCGGTCCGCAAGTGGTCTGCCACGTCGTACTGTCGGTAATGCAGGATCGAGCCCATTGATTAATAGATAAACTCAGAAAACATGACTTACAGTGTATACGTGTATTCTTGTAGTGTAGCGGAAGCGTCCTTGAGTGTGTATAACATACTAATGTAATTACGTTGCAGTATCACGCAAGTGCCTATCTTAGATAGCCAATACCCTGGCTCGAATCCAATACCTTATATTACATATAGTTTTGAATACGGTCAGCTATAAAGCTGGTGAGTTCACAGGTTTTGATATCATAAGTAAAACCTTTGTTAATTGATTTATGAAACATATTCCATATGTTTAAATATCTTTTAGTAAAACCTTGAAAACATAGGTTTGAGTTTGTCTAGTAAAACTATCTTACTCATAGTTTTATGTTTATTGATTAAGCGGGTTTTTGAGTTTGTGGTAAAACCTCTTGAAAACGTGTATGAAACTGTAGAATGATATTCCTCATATTATCAATGAAAAGTCTGTTAAGTTTCATAGTTTGATATTACCCTTTAATATCATTGAAAACGTTGTTTAATCTAAGTGTATTTATGATCACAATACTATTTACAAAACTGTTGATCATACAGTTTCCATTGGTGTTATTACCATAAAAGTCTGGCACCGAAGCGTAATATGATTTTGCCCCACATATGACTACCAAAAATCATACATGTGAGAGCTAATAATGCATGCGCGTAAACCTCCAGTTCTACCGCATGAGGTTTATCAGACCCGGTAGTACGACCCGGTAGTACTACCCATTATTACCTTGCCACCCCGTGTTAAGGGTCCAGTTTATAGGGGACTTAGCTTACGTGGTATAGAAATGTCATAACATGTTACAATTATGTCATAACGGATAGTCATTATGTCATGTCTTGAAA
>WOUH02006527.1:0-18051 GCA_009936405.2 Stevia rebaudiana
GAGTTAACTCTTAAGAGAGATTTCCGCCATTCTTAAGAGAGATAAGAGAGAAAACCTTGTAAGTGTTGTGTGAAAAACCCAACCCGATCCTACAGTGTTCCAATAGGGTAGAAGAACCTACTACTAAATCATTGTCACCCTCTTGACATATGAAGTAATCATGCGTCAAAACCGGTATGATGTTGAATAGAGTGAGCAAAGAACGAGAGTAATAGTTAGCGACGGTGTGAAATCACCTGTGCTAAGTACGGTACAAAATCTCATGTGTACGTATAACACATCACTGATTAGTGTAAACTCAACTTGCAATCAACTGTACTAGATTGGAGCAATGGTTATTTCTTTCATACATTTAGTTCCAGATCAATGATTAACCAAATGTGGTGATCAACCCAATCCCAGCATTTTTATTCCAACGTCATTAAGTATTGCAAATTAAAATTTGCCTATTTATTAAATACATACAAAAGTCATAAGCGAGTACTTTTCTACGCAACTTGGCCAGTAGGTAATGTACTTCGTCAAAGTCGAATTGTTTTTTGTAGTTGTTAGCAACTAATTCATAGGAATATTTTTCACATTCTTTACTTATATATCAACTGTGTTTGTTATCATTACTTCAAAGGCTCTACTCCTTTTCTAGCATATCAAACATTAAAATTTGCAAGAAAAATGGGCAAGCTTTCTGGATTTCTTGAACTCTTGAAAGAACCACTAAAGATCGTATCTCGAAATGGAAAGTTTTTGGCTATCGCAGCCACTGTCTACCTTATTCTTTACTCGATATGTTTCATCTTAGGCACTTTATCAATCCATCCTTTTGTCCTTGATTTGATGCTCAAGCTTATCGCGTTAGCATCTTCTCGTCCTGGTACGCCTGAGTTCACTAAACTAATGGTTATCATTAGTAAAGATACTGGCTTTTTGCTAGGAATCGAAGCTGCTTATATCGTTTTATTCTACTTTATTGCACTATTTGCCCAAACTGCGGTTATAATCATTGCAACATGCTATTATAGTGGTTATAATCTTTCACTTAAAGACCTTATATTGAAGGTATCAATAACATGGACTAGACCTTTTGTTACTTCAATCTTGGTACTATTTCTTGCACTTGGTTACACAAGTTTCTTCATTTTACCTCTCTTGATTCCATCACTTGTACTTTTCGATCATCCTATAATCTTAAAAATAGTCTTGATCTTCTTAGCTATTCTCTTCTACACATTATATATTTATTTATCGGTTGTTTGGAGTTTGGCGGTCGTTGTTTCTATAGTTGAGAATAGTTACGGGTTTTCAGCACTTGGTAAAGCTAAAGAGCTTGTAAACGGCAATAGATTACATGGGTTTCTTCTACAATTGGTGTTCACTCTTGTTATGCTGGCAATTGTTGTTATTGGATATAAACTATCACCTGCGATGCCAATTGTTGTTGGGGTTATTGAAACTGTTTTGATTGGGGTATATAGCATGTTTCAGTTCATGGTATACACAGGATTCTATTACCAGTGTAAGAATGACATGACAAAATCAGGTGGTTTGGAGTATAACCAGATACCGACTGCCCATGTTGATGAATATTTACCTTAAGTGTTTATGATAAGCTGCTTCTGTGCCTATCTTATGTTACAATATCCAGTTTGTTTTTAATTTTAAATTACCACAAGAGTGAATTCATGAATAAGTTCAAGTTGTTGTGTTGATAATTCTCTTACAAACTGTTAGTAGTCTTCTTGAAGTATCCAAATCGAACGAGTTGAATTTAGACAACAACATTAGAATTATAGTTGATTAAATCGAGGATATTTACAATATCCTCCGATAACCAACTATGTGGTGGTTAGAAAGCCGCTTTTCATTTTAACTTAAAATATTCTTTTAACACAAAGATATTGAGAGTAATCGTTATTCTATATCTCACATTTCATACAAATGATACAATATATAATGATACAACGGGAAGATGTAAAGTCATCATAAAATAGTCTGCATTTATAACACTCCCCCTCAGACATTTTACATTTTACATTATACTATTGGATGATGTTGGCTCGATTATTCAAAATCGATATTTAACTGATACTGTAGAATCAGTTATGTTGCCTCGTTAAAAACCTTACTAAGAAAACTCATTGGGAAAAACTTAGTTAAGGAAAAAGAGTACAGCGTATATAATACTCCCCCTTAAATAAATAAAATCTTTTGTAATATGTGCTTGACTTGTTCGTTGATATATGCTTCTTTTGACTTGAGCAATGCAGTCTGCATTATCTTCATATAATTTCAGCACGTGTCATTTAAAACTTTAAACGTCATTCTTCTTAATATGTTGAAACATTGACCTCGTTAAGTAAAATTCATGCATATAGATATCCAAAGCTTGATATGTATCCTTCATAAAAAAATTAAGCGAATAGTTTGGGACTCAATTATTTTCATTTAGACAATCTCGTATCTCAAGTCCCGTAAGAATATCAACTTATCCTTTAATATGTTTCGTTACTGTCTTGTCAAAACTTTGCTAGGAAAAACCCGGTGGGACAAAAACCATAGCAAATGAAAAAAGAGTACAACTCGCATCTTCTCCCCTGAGATATACTACCATTCTAATACAAAAATAATATCATACTTCAAGTTGACATTAAGCCGGTAATCAGGGGTATATAATATAAACTTATCCTTTAATATGTGCGACGATGCTTTCTCGTTAAAAACCTTGCTATGAAAACCCAGTGGGACAAAACAATAGCTAAGGAAAAACGAGTGCAATCTCACCTTTTCTCCCCCATGGAATGTAATTTATTACAGCTCTCTATACATAAGTAACAACATACTTCAGGATGAAGTTAACCGGTAATCAGGGATCTATAAAATAAACTGTTTCTACTGTATCAGTTATATTATCTCGTTAGAAACTTTACTAAGACAATTCATTGTGACAAAACTTAGTCTAGGACTGCAACTAGTAGATTTGATTTTTATTTCACTAGCACATGCACTAAGAAAGTAACACCATTTCTTGTAATTATCACGAGATACATTAGTGATTCAATCGTGATTAGGCATCATAATTATAGACCATGTATTTCTCTACCCTCTTCTGGAGGTTGTAAAGATCCATATATATTTTATCTCTTACTGATCATAATACAATAGGTGTGCTTTGCGAATTGTTCATATTAAATTAGCATCTCTTAGATGTAGATTGATTGATGGACAAATATGTACAATTACATATATACCCAAAATGCAGGTTGAGTAATATCGACTTGTGTCAATTTCTTTCCAAAAATTCTTTTTAAGGGTTTGACAGAGTCTCTAGATTAAACTTTTGCATCATCTTTGTAAATGAGTCTCGTACTATTTTCATAATGCTTCAGACATTTTTAATGTTTATGATTTTCATGTAGATGTAAATTTAAATGTCTCGTCAAACTCCCAATCACAACATCTATGTTTCATCCGAAGTCTTTTATGAGATTGAGAGGCCAATAAATATGACAGGGTCATCGCATCCACTATAGGGGAATACGTTTCCTCATAATCAGCTACCGGGATTTAGGAAATAAAAGCCCTCATACAACTCGTGCCTTGTATTTTCAATCTCATACTTTACGTTTCTTCTATATTTCAAAGACACCCTTTTATAACCTACTGGTTTGACGTCTATGGGTGTTCGAACTACAGGTCCGAAAACGTATCGCTGGTCTAGCGAATCTAATTAAGCCTTCAAGGCATCACGCCATTTTGGCTGTCTTTATTTGTCTCTGTACTCATACAGAGTTTCATGTACATGATTATTTTCATCGATTACGTCTTATTGCTATAGCATATGCAAATATTTCATTTAACACGTGTTTCATTTTGGTACCACATTGTACTACTTTGTACATAATTCTATGAGATCTCATATAAGTACGGTACTCGAGTTTCTTCTGGAACTCTATTATCCTCTTCTGGGGTATTATTAATCTCTTCTAGGATTACATAGGTAGCCTCTTCAAGGGCATCTATAATCTCTTCTGGGATTTTAAATTACATTGATAACCTCTTCCGGGTTTTGTTAATCTCTTATAGGATTATATTCATAGTCTCTTCTAGGGCTTTAATAATCTCTTATAGGATTTTATCAACAACCTTAACAACCACTTCTGGGGTTTGTTAATCTCTTCAAGGATTTTATCAACAACTTCAACAACCACTTTTGGGGTTTGTTAATCTCTTCAGGGATTTTATCAACAATTTCAACAACCACTTTTGGGGTTTGTTAATCTCTTCAGGGATTTTATCAACAACTTCAACAACCACTTTTGGGGTTTGTTAATCTCTTCAGGGATTTTATCAACAACTTCAACAAGGGTTGGTTAATTTCTTCTTGTATTTTATCAACAACCTCTTCTAGGGTTGGTTAATATATTCTGGGATTTTATCAACAACCTCTTCTAGGGTTGGTTAATCTCTTCTGGGATTTTTATCAACAACCTCTTCTAGGGTTGGTTAATCTCTTCTGGGATTTTTATCAACAACCTCTTCTAGGGTTTCAATAATCACTTATGTGATTTTACTAATAACCTCTTCTGGGGTTTTATAAGTCGGTTGTGAGATTTTAGCAATAACCTCTTCTAGAATTTTGCCAAAAACCTATCCTGGGTTTTTCATGTAACCTTGTCTCAACTTACACCAAATGCACTATTTTGCTCTTTTTATTTTCATAACTTGTATCTTTTTACTTCATGTTTTCTTTGTATGGTAATCCTTTTATGATTACTTCGATTTTGAGCAAGTGTGACTTTGTCACTCTGTTTATGTTTATTAGAATTCGGATTCTCATTGACCACTTTGAAGGCAACAATTTAGAGTGATGATGCATTATAGTTTATTTTCATGTGTTATCAGCCTTTCTTTATTCCTTCCCCCCCCTAAAGACTGGGAATATAGTCTTAGACTTTGAATGTTAGCATATTGTGCTATAAATTTGTCTATTAATTGTACATTAAGATTGTTGTATGAGCACATATATCGTATAACCAAACATGTTTATAGGAGACAAACATGTTTTTTATTTTACTATTATTATTTTTTTTTTCAGAAGAACTATTTGGGGTATTTGTGATTAGGAGTTGGCTTTTGTTTGATTTATGTACCGGTATGCAAAATGGCATGCCTCATGTGGAAGATGGTAGTTCGCATCTTATAAGGAGAGATCTAGCAATTAACCATAATCATTTAAGAAATAATTCAACTAGACCCTTTGGTGTGAATTTGACCAATTCAGTGTTCACCATTTATCTCAATCGACATATAGTCCTTAAAAACTTTGGATGTGAATTTCTCTACATTATCCTTATAGATTTGATATTATTGGGAGATTAGCTCCTAACTATATTTGGTTTAATAATTGAACAAAAGCTATTTATCATAAGCTAAATTCCTCATGTGTTACCACCGCGAGGATGCATCAACTAAGAACAAAGGTAGTAAAATGGGCTAAACAAGGGATGTACGAGCCCACACATGTACTCCCATCATATTTTTTTTTTTCAAGTTTATGCCACCTTTGCAAAGACCGTGAATGCTTATTCTCCTCCATTTGCAAAGAGGTGGATAACGTCTTGTCAACCATGTCAATGCCAGTGATTATCTTCGTATAAGTTGATTAGGACGTGATGTGAATGAGAGAAATATTATAATGTGAACTTAACATAGACATATTAAGTATTGTTCTTGTTTATGGTTTCTATTTGTTAATTGTGTAACCGAATATAGTTGAAACTAATATGTTTCATTCATGATTTTAGGTGACACATTCTCTTTAGAGATTTCAATAAGGCAATCATCACCTGAATAAATGAGAGAGCTAAGGTGTCCTCATTAAGGTTTTCAAAAGATGTTTCTCCTATGCCCATATAGAATTGTAGTCGCATCGTATAATAGTTGCATTCGCTTCAAGGAATGGGATGATATCGTTAGTCGTTATTATATTATATTCAAGTATTTCATGAAACCAATTTTGTAGGACTGCTACAAAAAAAAAAAAGATCGAAAACATGAAAAATGTTTGTTCGAACATTCTAGTATCGGTGATGTTCTCTCAAAACATTTGCAACTCGAAAGTAATGCAAAATAAATTAAAAAAAAAATAAAAAATTAGAAACGTACCCTCTTGTCATCTTATAACTTTGCATTCGCGTAGGAAATTTAAAGCAAACTTTTGAGAGAATGACCAATTACTAATTACTGGTGTCAAGCCTCTCTTTAAGGTTCCTCAACAATCATTAAAGTCCTTTATAGTGATGTATTGTTTTTTGTTTATATATATATATATATTTATTCTAGTAGTTCGGCTAGAGATGAATCAAGGCTTTCGCCTTTCGTTCATGTCATTGATCATATCTCCTAGACTTTTTGGTGGCCGATGCATTTTGCATTTAAAGTTAACCTTAGGTACTTTTGTATCCATAGATGTCGAGGGCGACGATCTTAAGTTTAGATGCTATTAAAGTTCAATACAAGAAAGGCTATTTTCTTCAATTTTTTGTTTTTTTGTTTTTGTTTTATGTGAGTCACTAGAAACATAAACTAAATTCACATACTAAACATACGTTTAACCTTAACGACACTATCAATTTATAGAACTTAAGGTACAAAATCATAGATATATAATCAATATCATGGCTGCACAAAACATAGTTTCTTATATGGCATGTTAGAATAACTAACCTTATGAATATATCGAACATAACATTTACATAATACTATACTCATGTTTAAGCTACTTCCAACAATTAAGCTAGAAACAATATTGAAAGAGTGGTAACATCCGAAGACAAAAACATTTATTAAATTTCTTGTTGAGTCATGTAATTTAGTAAATGTTATGTTTGATAATGGTAATTTATAGACGAAATAGATTGTATGTATCGTTGCACGTTTAACAATTTAGAAACATGTCTGATTTAATAATTAAATATAAACAGAGAGAGAACCGTGTTTCTTATTTCATTTCATCCTCTTGAATTTAATAACATTGAAATATGAATTTATCTCAATTAAAAATCATAACCGTATCCATGGAATTGATAAAGTTGCCATCCATTTAATATCAATTAAAAGGATAATTCAACTCTAAGAAACCGGTTATGAAGATCG
The DNA here is from genome assembly GCA_009936405.2 of Stevia rebaudiana. Lineage (NCBI taxonomy): Eukaryota > Viridiplantae > Streptophyta > Magnoliopsida > Asterales > Asteraceae > Stevia > Stevia rebaudiana. The sequence goes on from WOUH02006527.1 coordinate 7,153, forward strand.
TGTCTGGTAGGATTTAAAGGTCACGAACGTTCATCAGAATAAATTTATGTTGTTTCATATAACTGTTTTTTTTTTTCACATGCCCACATTGTAACAGCCGTGGCGGTTCCTTCGGTGGTTTTGCGGTGGCAATAATCGACCATCCTGCATCATCACCCCTAAAATTCTAGTTCAGATTGTTGAACTCTGCTGACGAAGCCAACACCGCAAGCAGTCACCATTCTCTCAATCGATTTGGGATTTGAAAGGTTTTCGTCTATGCGTTTGGTTAGTTTTGGAAGGATTTAGATATTGTCTGAGTGTTTGTGAATTATGCATGGTTATCATCGAATTCATTTGATGTTATGGTCCAGTGATTTAGTGATTTTCATATATTGTGTTGTATTCAAGTTGGAGCTGCTTAATTGTATCCATTCAATTGCTCATTCTGATTGTTATGGTGAGTAAATTTCCCGAAAATGTCCATGTTAAAATATTCTTCTTAAATCTCTAACTAATGGAATATATATAATAAACTACAGTAATACTCACATGATGCGTTAATCAAATTCGTTAAAGCAGTACAAGTATATATGAATCGTTACCTGGATGGCGCAATGAAAAATTAAATCACATACGATGATTGCCGCAACGTTGGAAGAACGCAAAAGCCTAAAGAGCAAACTCGTGCTTGAGGAGAAGAACTAAAGCTATCAGTCTCCATTATTTTTCCATCACGTCTGCTTCATTTGTCCATCGGATGTAGATCGGCAATGGTGAAATTAGGTAGTCTTTTTTTTAAGGAGCGTGCTGATAACGTGTTAAAAAAGATATGTTGAGAGAAACTGTAATTACATTTCACGTGTGAACTATGATACAACATATATATAGATACACAATAGAATACGAAGAGACTTAATAAATGTCTGAATTTAGAACAAATCTCAAACATAATAGATATTAAGCACATTTATTAAATATAAAGTCAAACATTTTATATAAGATCCATAAACATAAAGGATTTTGATCAACTTGAAATAACAATTATAAACATAAAATATTAAGATAATAAACTAAACATTAAAATTTAAAAAATATACACATTTAGTGAATTACTTAACACAAGCAAACATAAAGTAACACCTTACCGAACGTAAACGAACACTTCACCGAACATTCACGAACACTAATAAACGAACGTGACCTCTGTTCATTTCGTTCGTTTAACCAAACGGACATAATTTATTGTTCATGTTTATTCATTTATTAAACGAACCTTCCGCCGAACAGCTTATTAACTGTTCGTTGAACCTTCGGTTCATTTAGGGCCCGGGTACAATGATCCATCACCATACTCGGTTATGTTTCCTACCTGGTTTCTTCGTTGAACCCGCTTCCCATACTTAACGTTCAGAGGTTTTATTGCTTCTAGTTCCCCGCAGTTTTTGCGCCTGTATGCTTCTCTCAAGAACCCTAATTTGATTCCTCGTCTGTTTGATTCTTCAAAATGCATAAATCAGCCAATAAGTATGCTTCCAAGGTAGTTGTAATTCCAGTTTTCAGTTTGTGAAGCTCCTGTATCTATGTGCATTCATTCAATTCTGATGCAGTTATGTTTCGATTTCGTTTCAGGTTAAATCATCTCCTGCAGCTCGAGCACGGACGACTGAACAAACGAAACATGGTAGATTATTGTGTTTATCTCGAATTGTTTACCTTTTTTCTGCTGAGTTATATGCATATTCGGATTTATATCCTCTTGATGTAATCTATATCTTGTAGTCTCATGAATTTAATTCGCCTATTTTGGCTTTGTGAATTGTGAATCGAGTAGGTCACGAACAGCTTGTGCCGCTTGGCTAGCTCGTTAACATCCATATTTTACAGTTTTATTCTCCTAATGCGTGTGTTGGATGTATCATATCTATTACACAGAAATCTGTATTTTGAGTTCTGAATGTCAAACAGAGTACCTTTGAATCTTGAATTTGATGATAGTTATACTGGTTGTAAGAAGATTGTAGCAAGTACTAGAGTACTACTGTACTAGTTATGATTGAAACAGTTTGAAGCTAAATAACCGTTACTTGCGTGTTTAATTGAATGTTAATGCAGAAGAGACTCTTGGCAAGAAAATAGAAGATATTATTGAGAAGAAAATAGAAGATATTCTTGGGAAGAAATTAGTGAATGATAAATTGCAGAATATAGTCGATGGTGGTGAGACATCTGCTGCTGAGCAAATAAAGGTATAATCTTATTACATGTTAAAGTGTATGTATAATTTATATGATTAAAGTGATGAAGGTTCGAGATGAACTGTGTTTTAAAACCTAAAATCATTAAATGGTGCATTGCACTACAAAATTAAGAACACTATTTATGACATTTGAGTCCCATTATGTTGCTCACTGACGAATCAATTTTGGCTAATTTAATCTATTTTTTGTAGTATATTCTACATGATACTAGTTGTTTGTTTTTTATATTCTCATATACTTAGGTTGTAATTTTTGACTCAAGTTTATACAGGATGCTGATGTGGAAATAGCTGATGTTCCATCATCAAAGAAAACTTTGTTTATGGGCAATCTAAGTTTCTCTATTAGAGAAGGCGACATGTATGTAAATCTCAATTAAAATTAATGCAAATTTACTATTCATGAACGTTTCTTTCAACTAGTTAACCCCTGCAGAATTGATTTTTTCAAAGATGTTGGTGAAGTTGTTGAGGTCCGGTTGGCCATGAAATATGACCGTTTTGCAGGTTATGGGCATGTTGAATTTTTTACTCCTGATGCAGCTCGAAAGGTTTAATCTAGTTTCTTTCTTTAATATTTTTTATTTTAATTTGCATTTTTTTTTTCTAACTTATAAGCATAATTCTATATCAGGCTCTTGAACTTAATGGAGAAATATTACTTGAACGAGCCGTGAGACTTGAATTAGCAAAGGAAAAGGTTGCATACACTATCGGTAACGGGTAATGTTTCTTTTATGTTAGGTTTAACATACGATTAGCATTCGATACCTGAATTAACGGTTGCATATTTTATTGTAGCAATGAGCCTAAAACCGCAAACAAAAATGTAATGATTCTATTTTTCCTAATTATATCTTTTTACACTATCAGCCTTTTTTTAAAGTTGTAGTTTTGAATTTAAGTATATGCAGGATGATGATTTAGTTGATGCTCCATCATCAAAGATAGCGGTTGGTGTTTTGTGTTCATATCTATATGTATAGGGGGTGGAAATGGTGAAAACTCACATGAGTTGAGAACTTGGTTTTGAATTGCGTGATGCGCTCCGATGCAATTGATTCAAAACTCCCATGCGTGTTGCGTGTTGCGAGCGCATCACGTATGTGATGCGTTCTTTATTTAAAAAAAAATCAATTTTCCAAAACATGCTTAAATAATAAAATATATGCACATTCTAAGTAACAATAAGCTAAAGTTCAACATATATGACATAGAAATAACTTGTTTTACATCTTTTCTTCTACAATTCCTATTAGTCGACATAGGTTGCCTCTTATTTCAAAGATGTGACCAATTACATTTATAAATCCATCTCGACCCTCTTCCAAATCTTAAAAAAAAAACAAAATCACATTGTTGCACGCATCGAAGCGCATCCCGCAATTAGCACAATATGTAATTTTCAGCGCAATTTGGTTGCAACCATTAAACGCAACGCAATAGGATTTGCGATGTGCTCAACTAGCGCAACGGGCGCATCGCACAATTTAAAACCAAGGTTGCGAAAACTTTGTTTTTTCTTATGTACTGTGTACACGTGTAACATGCAATATTTAACCATTTTACATCCATGTTACATGCGTAAACGTAACTTTTGTAAAAAAAATGATGAATTTGGTTAAATGTATGTTACATATATATATAAACCCTATTGAACTCTTATGATAAACATATGTAACATGCTAGTTACATATGTGTTACATAAGACAAAACAAGGTTTTCATGAGTGGGTTTTCATTATTGCTTGCACTATATATATTAATCTGCATAATTGCATTACTAATAAACGTTACATTTGGCAGCCTCAAACACCCACAACTCTTCAATCTACAGGATCTAAAATTGTGTTCGTGGGCAATCTGAATTACTCTGTTCAAGAAAATGACATGTATGTGCATCTTAATAAAAAATATTGTAATTTTACTATTTTTAACCGTTTCTTACAACTACTTAACCCTGCAGACTTAATTTCTTTAAAGATGTTGGAGAAGTTGTTAAGATCCGGTGGGGCTTCAGAAATGACCGCTTTGTAGGTTTTACACATGTTGAATTTGCAACTCATGAAGCAGCTCAAAAGGTTTATTCAATTTCTTTCTTTGATGCTTTTTTTGTTTCCAGTTAAATTACCGTATATTTAATCTGACTTATTTGACCACCGGGGATGATTCCATTTTTCAGGCTCTCAAACTTGATGGAGAAATATTATTCAATCGAGCAGTGAAACTTGGTTTAGCAAAGGAAAGGGATGCAAAGACTTCCACTAATGGGTGATTATTCTTTTTGTTAAGGTTTAATATATGATTAGCATTTGATACTTGGATTGACGCTTGCATCTTGTAGCGATGAACCTCAAACCGCAAAGAAAAATGTAATTTTTTTAGCTATATCTTTTTTACACTATTTGCCTTATTTTTAAGTGTTAGTTTTTAATCCAAGTATATGCAGGATGCTGATGATGCTTTATCACCAAAGAAAGCGGTTGGTGTTTTCTGATCATATATATAGGGGGAAAGTTCATTGGGGAATATTATAAATGGGGAACAAGGGAACATTGCATTTCACAAATGAAATCCACATAAAAAAACTCATTTTGATATGTGCAAAAAAAAAAAAATTACATTATTTTTTTTTGAAGATTTTTCATATGAACACATGAAGAAGCCGTTCCAACATTTTTTTTATAAAACAAACTATTTTTTTCAAAAATGTTTCTTTTTGTTAAAACGTCTTCAACATGTGTTTATATGCAAAAGCTCCAAAAATATATGTAAAAAAACGTTTTTAACATGCAAAACATGTTTTTTATGTGTATTTCACTTGTGAAATACATTGTTCCCTCATTCCTCATTTTTTTGGTGTTCTCTAATGAACCTTCCCCTATATAATATATATATATATATATATATATATATATATAGGAAGATGTTCCATTAAGAACCAATTGTTGTTAAGAACTAAAAGAACCATTTGTAACCACATATTTTAATACATAAGACGGTTAATTAACCGCCGGCCCCACTCATCTTCTCTCTCCTAATAATTCATTAATGCACTATGTACAAGTGTTTTATGCGGTTCTTACAGTTCTCAACATAATATTGGTTATATATGTTATTTCCTTAACGTATACGATTGCATCCCTAATAAATGTTACATCTAGGATCCTCAAACATCCGGAACTCCTCAAGCGATAGGATCCAAAACTTTGTTTATGGGCAATCTAAGTTTCTCAATTAAAGAAAGTGACATGTATGTAAATCTTAATTAAAAATAATTCGAATCTAATATTCATGGTTGTTTCTTACATCTAGTTAACCCCTGCAGAATTGACTTTTTCAAAGATATTGGTGAAGTTGTTGAGGTCCGGTTGGCCATGAGAGATGACCGTTTTGCAGGTTATGGGCATGTTGAATTTTTTACCCCTGATGCAGCTCAAAAGGTTTAATCTAGTTTCTTTCTTTAATATATATTTTTTTTCAACTTTTTATTTTTTTTACTTAACAGGCATAATTATATTTTCAGGCCCTTGAACTTAATGGAGAATTATTACTTGAACGAGCCGTGAGACTTGAATTAGCAAAGGAAAAGGGTGCATACACTATTGGTAACGGGTAATGTTTCTTTTATGTTAAGGTCTAACATACGATTAGCATTCGATACCTGAATTGACGGTTGCATTTTTTATTGTAGCAATGAGCCTAAAACCGCAAACAAAAATGTAAGGATTCTATTTTCCTAGTTATATCTTTTTAGACTATTAGGCTTTTTTTTTTTTAAATTGTAGTTTTTAATTTAAGTATATGCAGGATGCTAATGCAGATATGGTTGATGCTCCATCATCAAAGAAACTGGTTGGTGTTTTGTGTTTGTATATTTTTAAGTAAACTGCACTTTGCGTCCTTGAGGTATACTCAACACATCAGCTTTCGTTCCTGCCATCAATTTTTTGTTTAAAAACATAGTAAATGACCTTTTCGCCCCTGCCCTTTTGACATTTGAGTCCCTCCTCTTTTTGTGACTCCAAATCATATGCTTCTCAAGAACATAAATTCCATTAAATAGGGGTTTAATACCATATCTACAGTTCTACACACTTGGGGACCTTAAACACATAAATTTCACAAAATTAACAAAACCCAACAACAAATTTGTATTATTTAACATGAAATCTCACTTGGGGTTTGTTTATGGGCTCTTTGGTGTTTAGCACTCAGTTGTGGGTTTGGAAATGGCCACCCGCATATGTGGCATAAACCCCCATGATGACCCTCATGTCCTGCAAACAATAAGAAACCATCAAAATCAATCGAATCAACGAACCCCAGATGTAAAATTTTAAAAACCCACAAAGAAAAACAATCGATTTATAATTCAAGAACTGCCGGTGATGTTTTGAATCAACGATGACGTGTGTGTGGTCTGATCTTGAGCATCCATGTGCGTGTGTAAAAATCTAGATGAAATATATGGGTAAAATGACATTTATGCCCACCCTTACATAACTTCCTTTAACGAAATACTTGACGGAAAGGACACAATGTGAGAATCATTGAAACTGAAGGGACGCAAAGTGAGAAAAAAAGGAAACTACAGAGATGCAAATAGCAAAATTTTGGCAGCAAGGACGAAAGCTGATGTTTTGACTATGCCTCAACGACGCAAAACTGCAGTTTATTCTACAATTTTTAACATGCATGATTACATCACTAATAATTGTTATATACTTATACCTGCCAGTCTCAAATACCTACAACCCCTCAAGCTACAGGATCTAAAACTTTGTTTGTGGGCAATCTGAGTTTCTCTGTTAAAGAAAGTGACATGTATGTGCATCTTAATTTAAAAATATTGCAAATCTATTATTCATTACCGTTTCTTACAACTAGTTACTTTGCAGACTTAATTTCTTCAAAGATTCTGGTGAAGTTGTTGAAGTCCGATTGGCTATGAGAGATGACCGCTTTGCAGGTTATGGACATGTTGAATTTGCCACCCCTGATGCAGCTCAAAAGGTTTAATTTAGTTTCTTTATGTAATTCTTTATTATTATTTATTATTTCTAATTTCTTTTTTATTTTTTCTGACTTTAACGGGCATAATTCTATTTTCAGGCTCTTGAACTTAATGGAGAATTATTACTTGAACGAGCCGTGAGACTTGATTTAGCGAAGGAAAAATTTGTAAACACTTCTAGTAACGGGTGATTATTCTTTTCTGTTAAGGTTTAACATATAATTAACATTCGATACCCGAATTGACGGTTGCATTTTAAATTGTAGCAGTGAACCTAATTCAGCCAACAAGTTTACCTTTAAGGTACTGTTAATTCCAGTTTTCAGTTTGTGAATTTCTTTTATCTATCACTTTTATTCGATTCTGATGCAGTTCTGTTTTGGTTATGTTTCGGTTTTGTTTCAGGTTAATTCATATCCTGCAGATGTAGCACAAACGACAAACCCAATAAATAAAGGTAGATTATTGGTTTTGCCTTGTTTATTTTACTTTTTTTTCGGTTAAGTTCTATGCATATATTGACTTTTACTTGTTTATTTGGATTTATTTTCTCTTTCTATAATCTATATCTTTTGTTTTCTTATTTTAAGAGCTAATTACGGACATGGACCCTGTGGTTTGGGCAAAGTAACTGGTTTGGGCATTAAGTTTTAAAAGTAACAAGTCTGGGGTTTATGGTTTTGTTTTTGTAACGAGTTTGGGTATTAAATATTATTGCTAACTTCCGTTAACTTTTCTGTTAAATCAAAGAGATATGACCAAGATAAGCTTTGACTTTTTGAATAACTAGTGAAAAGCGAAAGGGTATTTTGGTCATTTTCACTTTAACTTAACGGAAGTTAACGTTAATACCCAAACTCGTTACAAACTGAAAGTTCAAACCCCAAACTTGATACTTTTAAACTTTGATACCTAAACCTGTTACTTTACCCAAACCACAGGGACCATCTATGTAACTAATCTAATCTTAATGTACCTATTTTGGTCTTGTGAGTATAATTATTGTCTTCACAACCACCTTGTAACTGGTGGCATTAATGAGTCGAGCATGATCTCGCGAGTGGTTTTAGAAAGATTGTAGCAAGTAATAGAGTACTAGTTATGATGGAAAAAGTTTAAACCTAAATAACTGTTTAATGCTAAATAACGGTTAGTAGTGTGTTTAATTGAATGTTTTTCTGGTATCAGGAAAAAGAAATGCAGAAGAGATTATTGAGCAGAAAATAGCAGATATTATTGAGAATAAATTATTAATGGATAATAAAAGACAGAAGATAGTAAAAAATGGTGTGTCACCTGCTTCTTTGAAAATGAAAGCTGTTAAACAGGAAAGCATTTCACAAGAATCTGAGGAACAAGAAAAGGTATTATCTTATTGCATATTTGCATGTTTTAAAACCTAAAGTCATATTAATTTCTGCAAAACCTATAAACATGTTTGCAAGAAGCTAAACTTACTAAGAAAAAGTCTGTTTATACATAAAAAATGTTTTGGTTTGTGTTCTCATGTCACTCCGCTATATATTTTGGCCAATTTAATCTTGCGTTTGTAGTATATTTTTTTTTATTTTTTTTTTAAAGTTGTTGGTGTTTATGAATAAATTTTGTATCTCTGTAGGAGGAACCAAATAAGACGGTTGTTATGACCAATAATTGTACTGATGCAGCTAAAAATGATGAGGCTGAATCAAATGTCAATAATAGTTTAAATGAAGTAAGCTTTTGTATTTAGTTTTGTTTTAATCTAAAGTATAACTACTTTTGTCACTAAAAAAGCGCCAAGAAGTTTAAAAAAAGTTTATTTTATACAAAAAAAGAAGGAATTTACATATGTAACATGCCATGTTTCTACCATGTTACATATGTTATATTTCGCTGAATATTTATAAAAACGGGTTTTTTTGTTATTTTCTACATATTTAAAAAATTATACTCGGCGCTTTTTGTTCGTTTTTTTTTTTCTGAAAAAAAGGTTACGAAATAACATTTAAAAGTGAACATTAAAAAAAAAAATAAAAAATTAATAATTGTTTAGCTTGAGTTTTCTAAGGTTTTCACATCTTAAGTGGGTTTCATATTTATCTTTCACCTATATCTATATATGTAATATTTCACAATAAGCTTAATTTTTTAGAGAATTAGACTAAAATGACAATATTTTTGCAAGTAAATGTCTTCTACGCAGTATTAAAACTAATTGATTTAAATGATAATTTGAGTAAACTCTTAGTGAGTAAAAAAGAGCTTCTCTCTTTATTTTAATTTTCTTAATGTGCATGATGGCGTTACTAATAAACGTTACATTTGGCAGCCTCAAACATCCGCTACTCTTCAATCTACAGGATCCAAAACTTTGTTTGTTGGCAATTTGAGTTACTCTGTTAAAGAAAGTGACATGTATGTGCATCTTAATTTAAGATATTACAAATTTAATATTCACGACCGTTTTTTACAACTAGTTACCCTTGCAGACTTGATTTCTTTAAAGATGTTGGTGAAGTTGTTAACGTCCGGTGGGGATTAATAGATGACCACTTTGCAGGTTTTATGCATGTTGATTTTGCCACTTCTGATACAGCTCAAAAGGTTTAATTTAGTTTCTTTATTTTGATACCTTTTTTTCCCCCAATTTAGTTACCGGTGTTGTAGAAATTGCGGTGGGCAGTGGGGTGCTGACTAGGATCTATCGGATTGAAATTTTATGTGTAACTTTTTAATATAGATATATATCTATATATAGGGAATCTATAAAATGAAAACCCACGAAACTCATGTAAAAGATCATTATTAATTTCTTTATAAATATGGTAGGTTTTATATGTATTTTCATCACTTTTTATAAATAAAAGCGCCAAACACTTTTTGTAAAAAATCAGTCGTTTTTTTTGCCATGTGTATAAGTAGTGCATGTGGTTTTACATATGTAACAAGTTGTTTGACATATGCAACATAGGTTTATATCTATTAAAATAATTATTTAAAAAAATCTAGTTAGGGCTTTTTTAAAAATTTCTTCACCAAAAGGCATCTATAATTGAACGTAGAATCTAAAAAAATTAAAAAAAGAACAAAAAAAAACCATTGCTACATATGTAAATTATAGGTTTATATGGTTTGCATTAAGAACCAAAAAATGGTAAGAACCACTGCTTTAATTTTAAAATAATAAAACATGTGACTACAAATGGGTATTTTAGTTCTTTACAAATATTGGTTCTTAATGGAACATCCCTGTATATATTTCAAAATAAGTTTAGTTTTTATAAATACTTTTAGAGATTTTGACCAATTTTGTCTAGGAAACCCAACAAAGCTGTTAATACCCCCCCCAAAAAAAATCAGCCTTCGACCGATTAGAATATTCCGGCTAATTTGGTTGATTACGAATTTTTTGCACCGATTTTTATAAATCGCATCGGTCTCCCAGCGACTACTGATTATTTTTTATGCAGGCTTTCAAACTTAATGGAGAAAAAATACTCGATCAGGCTGTCAGACTTGATTTTGCAAAGGAAAGGGTTGCAAACACTCCCAGTAAATGGTGATTATTCTTTTCTAATGAGGTTTATGATAGGAATCGTATGTTAGTTCTTCACTTAAATAGTATTTTGCAATTGTGGGAGGGGGTATATGTAACTTTTACC
>WOUH02006683.1:0-17985 GCA_009936405.2 Stevia rebaudiana
AGAGGCTGTTTCCCACGGCTTGAACCCATGACCTCAAGGTCACAAAGCAGCAACCTTACCAGTTGCTCCAAGGCCCGTACTCTCCCAAAAAAACTGCATACACATATAGTGATTTTTTGACTTTCAGACAAACCCAAATCCAACACAAGCTCGTTGACTTTTGAGAGAGATATGCTCAACTGAGTGATGAGTTGGGAATGTAATGAGTAAGTGAGAGTAAAAGTCAGAGTGAGTGAAAGTGATGGATAAAAAGTAAGAGTATGAGTGATATATTTTAATGGGAAAATGTCAAAGAATAGTAACCAACTTTTAAAAGTGTTCCAATTAAATCACTGGTGCATCTTTTACCCAAATTGGGTCACTAAACCTTCAAATTGGGTCATCATCGGATTTTTTTTGTTTCAAGAATATAATGAAAGATAAGATATTGGAGTTCAAATTTCGAATTTATGTAATTATATTAAAATATTTAAAAACCCGGTTAATTCATTTAAAAAATAGAAAAAAGAAACTAAAATTCACGTCACCGCTCTATATTAGCATAAAAAAACAAAAAAATAAATTTTCTAATTGAAATAGAAAGAATTACACAAAAAAATCACGTTAAAACTCATAATTTAAATAAAACATGAAGGTTGAGTGACCTAATTAAACACATTTTAAATTTAAGTGACCTAATTGAAATACTTTTAAAATGTTAAAACTCATAATTTAAATAAAACATGAAGGTTGAGTGACCTAATTAAAACACATTTTAAACTTAAGTGACCTAATTGAAATACTTTTAAAACTTGGTTACTATTTTACAAAGTTACCCCTATTTTAATTGGTTGGAAAGTTAAAAAATTTTAAAATAGAAAACCTTTCGAGCCTCACGACCCTTGATCCTGCTCACCCATTGCCCCTCACGTCTCATTACCTGAGGGCGGCACAATACACAATGTTTGGGCGTGATGACTGATGAAAGCTTCCACGTCAGCTGTGACGCCTTTAATGTAAGATGTTACATACATCCTTAGGTTCAAAATTAAAAAGTTGTTGATAGGGTAATCAATTTAAAAAAATTAGAAGGTCGCTGTCACAATTTTTTTTAACGGTATTGGAAATACTTTTAAGTTTTGGAGATTAGTATATAGTAGGTACAGAAAAGGAATATATATGTTTTAAATAATATCAGACGTTGCTATTCTAATTTCCACATCTCTTTTATATTTGGATAACCACACTTTTTTTATTTTCTTTTAACCATGCTTTGTTTTAAATTGCTTATCTTTCATCTTTTATCTTATTGCTGATCGTGAAATTCTTTTTTTTGATTAATATTGTATTTTCGCTGTTAACGTTTCTTATAAATATAAAAACATTCTATATTTATTTATAAATCCTTTAAGGAAAAACTTCATCTAATTATAACCAAGTTTTCTATTTGTCTCATTAAAGTCGCTCAAACTTATTTTGTCCCTCTAAAGTCATTACACTTTCATTATTTGTTCCAATCTTATACAATCTAAGGTTACTTGATTAACCGTTTAAACTTGATGATGTGTTAGTATCAGTAATTCTTCTTTTTTTTTCTTTAACGAATGACGTGGAAAAGGAATTGATAATGTGGATTTATAAAAACAATTGATAAAAAGTTAATCTACTCACTAAAAAGATGAATTTAGGATAATCGCATCTTCATGCTCGTAGAAAACGATGGCGATTCCAAAACCAAGGAGCGACAATCATAATTATCCAATACAGTGATACACAAACTCTTTGGTTGATCGATCGGTATGTATCTATTCTGATGTGTTGCAATACACACATATTTATCTTTGTATTTGTCGTCGTATTTTATATGTTTTACATTAGTTTTATATGTTTTTGATACTTATCTAGATCTATGTTGAAATGTAGGTGTTTGGGTAAAAAGGAGCAAAAATGAGTTTAACAGACAAAGAACGAAAACCCGATTGAATGCGCAACGGAAAAACAATAAAATCAGGAATTTCATAGCTAGGAGCTACGCACGGGCCAAGGGGAAAATCTTGCGCGTGACGCCTGCGACCAGAAAAAGCAAAAAGGGGAGCCCGACTATTTTGCCTTAAGCGCTATGCGTGGGAGGGTCTCCAGCCGCCGCGCGACACGCGAAAGGCTCTAGAATCGCTAAAAACAACCCTAATTTTGATTATAAATACAATTAGATGGGTTCTTTGCAAGGGGTTTGGTTAACAGCTTCATAGAAGACGAATTTCAAAAGATTTGAAGCACCAAGGAGCAGTTGGATTAGAAGATTAAAGTTTGGATGCTACTCGGGTGCTAGAGATCAATCGGTTCTTTCTTTCTATTGTTTTCATTCTTATTTGTAACCATGGATCAGTTTAGTTTAGGTTGATTACTGTTTTGAATCATGTTTAGAGGCTGATTTGATTAGCTACTTAGGTTTTGATGATTGATTGTTGATTATTTTGGTGTTTTTCTCGTTTAATTGACCTTTTGATTGGATTTATGTTCACTGTAAAAACTTGTTGATGCTTCTGTGATGTATGTGGACGCTTTCTACTGATTTGTGACCATTGAATGTTCCATAAGTGTCTTAGTGATAGTTTGTCATGTTTGGATGCTTATTAGAGTTGCTTGTGGTAAGATTGTAGCTAGTTTATTGTTTTTAGGCCAAACATTACATAGGAATAGTCATTGATATCTTAGAGGTGGTTAGTGTTCTTCCTATTCTTGAGACCGAGAGAAGATAAATAATGTGAGTCTTGAATTGATAGAAGTCAAGCCGAGAGGAGATCTTTTACCGGTCTTGTTTACTAGTGTCATAGTTGCATTGATAGGTCACCACTATTTCTGAGACGGACCGAGAGGATGACCAGATTAGTGGTATTTTAGCATAGTTAATGAGACCAAGAGGAGATTTGATCAGTTCCACATAGTTTTATATTCTAGAGAAACTCGAGATTCGTAGTTAGGCTTCTTAACTTGAGTAGTACTTTCTTTGTCTGAATTCGTTTACCCAATTAATTAGTCAATTAGTTTAGTCATTCGATTTTGAGTTAAACCCCCCATTAATTGTTTTATTAGTTATTAGCTAGTATAGTCGAGTTTTATCAGAGTGTGTGCTTTAGTTCTGTCCTTTGAGTCATTTGACGATACTAAGTTTTTCCATTTCCCACTACGATACAACCTGTACACTTGCCATTTATGCGTGGAATTGATTGATCGTTTTTATAAATTTTTTTACTTGAATTTTAATTGTTTTATTAATAAACCTTGTTTTTTTCTTAATATTGAATTGAATTTTTGCTCATTCAATGCAAACCATTGGTGTTGTCTAGTGTAAGGTTTTTGCTTAATTTTTTTTTTATATGATTGGCGTGTATTTTAGTTACGATCCATATTAAATGCATTTATGTATAGCCTTTAATACTCATTTTTTACAAGTTATAGCAATGAACAATTCAACAAACATGGAAGTTATCTCTAGTGGGGAAGCGGAGGACGATGACACTTGTTTTCGGAACCAAAAAATGAATGATTCATTTCTGAGTCTACTTTGCTTTGGAAATGTAGATGGTTATGAATTGGACGATGAGGTAAATTCTATTGAAGATTGGAGTGCAAACGAAAAGGATGATGATAGTGATGATGTTGAGAAAAATACACAAGGTGATTTTGTACTATATCCCAGCTATTATCCTACTATTGATTGGAAATTGATGAAACCTATGGTAGGAATGAAATTTGAGAGTTTTGTGTATCAAGGAGAGAGCTTGATTGACTATGGCATTTCTAATGGTTACCAACTAGAATTTCCGGTAAATGACCACAAGAGGTTGTTAGCAAGATGTAACAAAGTCAGAATCTAAAGATGATGGTCTAGGAAAAAAAAGATAGTATGGATGTGTCAATTTAGGCTTTGGGCCCCTAAGATAAGATGACATGTGAGGATTCAATCCAAATTAAATCACAAGAAAACAAACACAAATAGTACTCAAATTAAAAAGAAAGTTTTTTTGGGTTCTCTTGTCATGTATACTTGGATTGCAAAATGGTATTTTAAACAAATGAGATTGGTTCCCCTAAAAACATTATTTTGCCTAAAAACAGTAAGAACAAATGTCGGCCCTTAATTTGATTAATCAATGTTTAAGATCCAAGGGGATTGAAATGCAAGTGGAAAAATAAGGAAAAAGGTAATAGTGGAAACCCACTTGTTTGACTTTTTAAATTTCTGTCACCTTCTTTTAAACAATCATAACTTTTTCATACAAAATTATTTTTCTATAAAAATTGCACCTTAAAAACGAACGTTTTTTCCTCTTTAATTTGAGTACCATACTTAGATACTTTTATTAAACTTAAAAAGAATCTAGTACAAAGGATTATAGTACAAACTAATCTGGTACAAAAATCTTTTTTTTTTTAATTTTTTTTTAAGACGGGAAAGGAAAGATTTATAATACATGCATTTAGTTGTTTTGAGAATACCGTACATGTACATTTAATTGTTTTGAGAATATAGTACATGTACATTTAGTTGTTTTGATAATACAGTACATATATATACATTGTTATGAAAATACAATACATTTGTAGATCTAGTTGTTTTGAAAATACACTACATGTATAACTTGTTTTTTAATAATACAGTACATATAAATCTAGTTGTTTTGCAAATATAGTACATATATATATATATATATAGAGTTTTTTGTACATAATTTTCTTGTATTAGATTCTTTTGTAATATATCATCGTACTAAATTTTTTTAAGTTAAAAAAAGTATATCACAATGATACTGAAATTAAAGAGGAGGAACGTGCATAGACCTCAAACCACAAAGATGAAAACTGCAAGTTTAGTCTAAATTAAAAACGGAAGAAATAATTAGGAGGATGTGTTGTTGACCGATATCGTTTTTTGACATTATTTATTAGTATTAAGAACAGATGTATTGTGAAAAAATATGTCATTATTATTATAAAACTTTATATATATATAGTTGTGATATGTTACCGACATTTGTGATAAGCGATAAGGGAGGGGATGTGCTTTTGTCCTTTTCCTTCCTTTGTAAGACACTTAAACAACCTTTTCTTTTTCTTTAAACAATTTAAATTGATAAGATATTGGAAGCCTAAAAGCCAAAATAAAGATGAACATATCTAAAAGACTAAAATCAACTTCAATCAGTCATGCAGCGGTTAATGGCATGCATGTTCACATAAAGTTTCATCTTTTTCATCTTTCTTTTATACAAAAGATGCGTTCATAACGATATCACATGCCTTGTCTTCTCAGCATTTTTGTTAATGCCGACTAGGTGCAAAATGTGCGATACCGGACATGGTAACCGCCCCATCAGAGTGTCCTGGGTCCAACATTTGAGAGGTAAATCGAACCCACTCAATTGCAAGGCGATGGAGGGTGTCAACCCTAGGGATCGAACACCTATCTTTTACAGTTATCAGTGCTATCATATCTTTAGTCACGTCTCAAGTACTATTATGACTACAATAAACTGTGTATTTTGGTTCACTTAATTGACAATTTCTTCTTTCAGTAATGAACGTTAGAACAATATTGCGAGTCTATATTATGACAATGACAACCCTATCGCATAAAAAAGATTTAAGCCCGCAAAGAAACCATCCTCTTAATTTAGACCTTAAATTCATTTTAATGACCCTTGTCCCAAATATTTAATTCAAACCTCTTACAAGGAGGTTATTAAAATTGTTCAAAAGGACTTTGGAATTGGATTTTAGCTAATTAGGGTCTTTTGAATGATCACATAAACGAAATATTAATTCAACAACCGAACTCAATCAAGTTACACGGATATTTGTATTCGCAATAGGGCTAACGACCAACTGTATAGTTTCCAAAAAGAAATATTTAATATTCTTGGTTTTAAATATAGGGGCCAATTCAAATTAAGTAAACCCAAAGCGAACGATTATACATGCACCATCTGGTATAGTTTATATCGTTTTACATTTTTACAGTTTCCAGTATGATATTTCTATTTCTTCATGAGTTATAAGCAGCATCCTTCAACTCCGAAGTTTAAAGAGCCTAAAATCTAAATAGTAAATAATGAATCTCTCGCTAGATCTTTTGGGCCAAGCCCAAAGTTTGGTCATTTCTTATTTTTTGATTAATCCAAAAAACATTAAAGATTAAATTGCTAATTGCATCTTTATTACATTGTTTGTTTTATATAACCAATCTATATTATAAACTCGTGTATTAAATATGTTCATAGATAAAAACCATGAAATTTTAATTTATAAACAAATTTATAGCAATGAGTTAATTTTATTAAATACAACAATATAAAATAAATGGTCATTACATTTCACAAATTATTCGTATACGACTAATAAGCTAAAACAATTAGATTCATTGATTCGATTGAATTTTTGTAAAAGTCAAAAACATATTTATTTAATCGACGTCTTAAATAATTGATGTGGTAAGATTAGTTACATGATTCCAAAATTCTCATCAACTTATAAAATCCATAGATTTTGTTTGGGAATTTTAAATCAGATTTATAAAATTCCATATTATTTCAATCAAAATCTCATAGACACATCACATTTTAGATAATCTAGTTAGATATTTTTTGTTTTATTATATGATTATAATTATTATATTTAGTATAATAAATACGCGTGATATAAGATTTTTTCTTCTTATTTTTGAGTTTATTTATGTTTTCTTTTAACTTAAAACAATTTTTCAAGGATTTAAATTATGACTGAACAATTAAAACAAAATTAAAAATAAGACTTTAAATTAAAGTTTTTTACACATATGGAACTTGCGTTTTGGGTAAAATAACTAGTTTGGGTAAGTTTAAAAAGTAATAAGTCTTGGGTTTGTGCTTTAATTTGTAACGAGTTTGGCTATTAATACAAACTTTCGTTAGCTTTTCTGTTAAACTTTAGAAAAATGACAAAAATATCTTTTGACTTTTTGAAAAACTTAAAGGGTATTTTAGTTATTTTCATCATATAGGAAATATTAACGGAAGTACAACTTTAGTACCCAAATTCGTTATAAACTTAAAGTACAAACCTCAAACTTGATACTTTTAAACTTTATTGCCAAACCTGTTGCTTAACTCTTAGGGGGACCATCTATGAACAAAATATTTTTTTTATAAAATCAATGTTTTCAATAAAACCTACAATATATTTGAATTGTTTTAAATAAAAACTTATTTGATTTATTTAAAATTTTATGAGTTTAGAGGTGTTGTCATGTGACATTTTATTAATCAGTTGTCAAAAGTAAATTATCTTCACGCAACTAATAAGTGTCGAAAGCCGAAACTAGGGTCCATTCATGCAACGTGTTTTAGAATAAAGGAATCATTCGTATATATATTTTTTGAGAAATGAATTTTAGGTCATTAATAACTTAACAAGAGTTGATATAAATTGGACTGTTTTTTTTTTTTAAATTAAGGCTCAACCACCTTTGATCACATTAACAAATAAATCACTATATTGTCCGAAGAACAAAGCGTGGTGACTTGGCCCACCCCTGAAAATGAGATCCACAAGTGAGAAAACTCGTTTGTTTGCCTATGATAGGACTCAAAGTCTCAACCCAAGATCTCTCGTATTGAAGTCAAAAGGCTGCTAACAAACTATAAGTCATTTGGTATATAATTTAACTTATTTTTTTTAGAACGAAAGGGATTTTTATAATAACACCAAAAACAACGTTGACAAGGAGCTAGCAATCGGAAAGATACAACAGATTACAAGTCACCTATAAAATTAATTTTACACTAAATGGACCATACTAAATTAGTAAACTTTGCTCTATTGGTGATCAATAAGATTGATAGAGTCTTGATTTCTTATATACTCCTGAAAGAACCCGTCATTTTATTGTTGAAAATCTTGTCATTACGAGCCCTCCAAATACAACACATTGCTGTTTAAATGATCTCTTCCACAAGCTTTGCTTACTTTCTTTTAGGAAAGGCAAAAGATGAATGTTCGAGTAGGGAATTTAGATTCAAGTTCAAGTACGTAGGAAGTTTACACCAACATAGTACTTGTGAGTTGTGACCATATAGTTTAACAATAAGTAAGATTAAGTGATTGTTAATATAACTAATAAATTTGATATATGGACTTAAGGAGTACCGGAGTAGTGCTAGTATGCTAGACCCAGTATGCCAGTATTATCCTAACCAGCTAATTAAGTAGCGCAAGCCGCAAGATGGGCTTCACGTAGCCCATCCTTTCATCTGTGTTATTTTGTACCAATTTTTCTTTGGGTTATATCATATCTCCTCTTGAGTAACTTGACTTTAAATAATTGAAGAGGGCTTTCAAAAACCTTACCACTCATATTTTGTTAGAAATCATCTCATATATAAACCAGCTGAACTCGAGCCAAGGTAAGAACTTGGCTAATAGCTCCCTCGTTTGCTTGATCATTCAGCTTGTTTGAGTTAAAGCGTAAGTCATAAATCAAAACTATGTTTTCTAAACTCAGTTATTCTATCAACCCAAAATTTAATTTACTTTTCTTGCAAAAAAAATCCTTAACTGTGGCGCGATCAAGATTCTAATCCTGTCATTTGGCTAGGAAGAACACCTTACCATTTAAATTGTCCCTTTGGTACACATAATATTTAAATATATCATATTCGTATAATCATTTGGGCTATTGACCTATTGTCGTTATCCTTTTTTAGTTTACATATATGAATATGTATATAATATAACAAAAAAAAAAAAAAAAAAAAAACAAGTTGACTCGCTACCGGGCTTGGCCCGACTCTGTTTTTAATGAGCCAAGATCCAACTTAATCTTCAACGCGTTAAAATAAACAAGTGGCTTACTCGGTTTGTAAATGAGCAAAGCGTGAGCCCACGTTGCTTGATACGAGTCAACTTGGCTTGTTTTGAGGCCAAGTATTACAAGCGGCCAAAATTATGTATGTAAAAACCTTTCTATAATAGGTTATCGATAATATTTTAACTCTTAATAGATTACCAATTATCTTTAAACTTTAACTTGATCTAGTTGGAACGTATTTACTCTTATTACACAGATAATCTATATTTATACTATATAATAAACCAAAGTTTGAAGGAACATATGACATGATTGTAAGTTATTCAATCTTGTGTTTTCCGGTTCCGCTCTCTTATTAAATGCATATCTCTTTTAAAGAGTAATATTGTTTAAAATTGTTATATTTATACCTTTTTTCAATCACACTTGATAAACATTTATTATAATACATGATTAGTATCATATATTTTGGTAAAAAGTAACAGTTTTCTAAAAACAAATTTACAAAAGAAAAATACTTTAAAAAATAAATTTTTAAAAAGTGAAAGCTTAATATTATTTGTATTACTTAAAACCAACTGAAACACGATTTTAGTTATATTTTAAATCATACAGTAATTTTAGAATTTGCAAATATTCATTACTAACTATTTAACATTTTTTTATTAATTCGTGTAAAACACATTAACCTACTAACAATATAAGATTGGTGGTAACATGCGCGGAGATTAAGTCCCTCTCTTTCCCAAGGAAAAGGTTTCATGATATAGATTGCCATTTTGGTATCGTTATCTTGTAGCTAGCTTCTTACTAGGTTTTCATTGAATTATTTAATAAAATCTTTACTGTTACAATATAGCATCTTATTTAGCATCCAGTAAGTATTATTAGCCAATATGACCATATAAATTTTTAATATTATTATTTAATTTTAAACCTATCTTTTTAAACTTATAATATCTAATGACTAGTAAAGTATTATGTTTATATTCATCCAAATATTGATATACATTTTATCACAAACGGAGCATGTCAATAGAACATTTTTGTATTACGTTTTTTTATCATAAATTCTATGATAATATATGCAGAAGAATTTAACACCAATTTTCGTTTATAAGAAAATAAAGCCCAAAATGATAGAGCCTGACCAGCTGACCTTGGGGACTGGGGTTCTGAGCTGTTGGGCTAAGGTCGAGCGGGACTGCTGGCCCGTATCTGAGACTGAAGCCCTTAAACCCTAGTGATGCATTTATTTTAATTTATCTTAATTTATCTCATAGATTTAAATTTAAAATCATCTAAATTTATTATAATCTAATTAAATATTTGTCTTATATATTTAAAAGCGGAAACTCCATTTTTTATCCATAAGTTTGCCATAATATATAAATGGTTTCAGTCCACCCAATGTTAAGTCTTAACAATTTTCGTTCATAACATTTAAAGTCTTAAAAATTTTCGTTAATATTGTTTTTCAATTTTTAACAGTTTTTTTCCCTAACGTTTCAAGTCCTAACAGTTTTTGTTAGGTTTAATGACAAAAACTGTTAAGACTTGAAACATTATGTACGAAAATTATTAATGGTTAACTAAAGCTATTAAGCTTTGCAAATCTCAGAGACAAAAACGTAGTTTACTTTATTTAGATTTTAAATTTGATTTTTCTTAATTTATCTAATTACCAACAAAACTTAAGAAATATATAGTAAAAAACCTTATCTCATTAAAAAGTTTGTGAATTTCTTTAGTTTAAAAGGTTGTGTATTATAAGGTCGTGAATTTTTAAAATATGTTTTGCCAAGTGTGCAACACGTAAACTTATTTTATATATTATACTTTTAATCAAAGTATCCAAACACCCGACCATATTATATATTTTAGTATATTTTTTAAAATTGGTAATAAAAATAGCTATGGTCATTATTATTATACTTGTTTAATATATTAATAAAAAAAAGTTTAAGCCTGGCGATATTTAGATAATAAAATAGGAATTTAAATATAAAATAAATTTATTTAGAAGCATAATAATTAATTCATATCAAATTTATATATTTTGCAAAAAAAAAAATGATGACATGTGTCTCTAATTATATCTATTTATTACGTAGTATAGATGTGTTGGATTGATATGACAAATACTATTCATGTTCTCTTCTAAATCATATGTACTAGATCACGTCCCCGCGCGTTGCGGCGGGTGGAAGAACTGCTAAATTAGAGGCTAGTGTCTAGAGTGCCAATTTCTTGTACGTTTTCTTTGTTGATTTATGTCTCTTGTATCTGAAAAAATAAAACTATTTTCTTATCTTGGTTGGAGTGTTAACAGTAGATTTTATAGTTGAAATAATTGTACATCACATGACTAAAATTTTGTGTTTGTGAGCAATTTGAAGATCACTTGAGGATTATAAGATATGGGTCTATTTGTCAAGATTGCTCTTCTTCTTTGTTTATATCACCTGGAAGGTCTAACCTAACATAATCCTGCTTATGCGCCAAAACATCCTCTATATAAGCATGTGCACTCTTGAGCTCAAAAGCATTTTAGACATTATTCATGCATTCTAAAGGGGCATATGAGATTAGAACCCTTCCCTTGCAGGCTGTAAAAAGTAGAAATAGTTACAAATTGTGATCATTATCAAGTAGTAGATCCCTTATGGATTAGTAGATAGATGAAGATATTAACTTTATATTCTCTTTGGCAAGTTGTTACTATTTTATAAATTATTTGGCATAATCTTTATATAGAAATCAACAAATTTTACTCGTGGCAAAAAAACTTAAATATATTTGAAATGTTAAAACTGATGCATGGAATAACTTCATTTTCATACTTGGTCTATAGCCATGGACTTTAATGAGAGGAAAATGTAGAAAACCCTAGATTCAACTAATCAATACCATAAAAAGGAGCTTGGCCTCCTCCTATAAGTTCATATAAGTTTCTGTCGTTTTTTAACATTACATGCATTAACTTATAACGCTTTCAATGATGAAACTTAAATCTATATATATATGTGTATATAACAGAACCACTAGTCAATAGTTATATAATACACATTTAATCTATTGAATTTAGACAGAAGGAATCATGATGCATCTTCTCGGATGTAAAAATCAAAGACAAAATACACGCAATGATATCATAATTCATAACCAGAGATATACATTGACATGTTATAAGTATAAATACAATCATGTAATTCAATAAGCACAAACAAAATTAAGTTTCAGTGCAGATAACTAACTCAATGGGTCACCCAACAACACAAAATTCCACCCAATCTATATAATTTATCCAATTTATAATCCAAAAATTTGCATGAAATATGTAAAAGGACATCAGGATCAAAAGGGTCGAGTCAACTTGTTCTAGCATGTTTAAACGGTATGAGTTAAGTCTATTTGAACCAGTGGAACCACTTTTTCTTGTCTAAATTCTTTTTTAATGATGGTTTGCTACTTCAGACACAATATTTTATCCACACCAAACTTAATATTTTATTGATATTTTAAATACAAAAATTGAAGTAGTTTCATAACCTCATGCTTACCTCCTCCAAAGGGTTTCTTCAGTTGGTTAAAATTAGTAGAGACCACTGATGGTGTGATGCTTTCTCCTTAAGCCTTATGATAACCTCATATTGCAGCGTCTAAGCAATAGATAAGTATTTGGAAACCTAGTTTGAACATTAGAGTCAGAAATGCATCCAATGCAATCCCGTTTCAATGCGGAATGGGTGTTACCACATCTGAAAAATGCATGCCAAATTATTTATACCCAATCCTCATGAAAACTAACTTTCTAATGTATCTAAACCAATTTAGGAATCAAAGCTCACACTTCCAAGTCATCACAAAAAGAGATGATGATTACTAACTGAAGGAGCTTTTATATTTCATAAAGTTAGGTCCAATCGCAAACGAAAAACAAGTATAGATGAGGATGAGGGTTAGGGCTCATGAACAAAACACAAACGGAGTTGGAGACGTCACATCGACGGGCTGCCGGAAGCAACTCACAGAAACCACCGACCGTCGACTTGGGAGTCTGTCTCTCTAAACATGTGTCTGTTAGTTTGAAGTGGAACGCATGTTCACAATAGCATGTTGAATGTGTTGTACTGAGTGCAATAACAAGTGTAGAAAATTCCAGCAGCGTCTGCTGAGAGAGGCGGCAACAGCTTTCGAGTGAACGACAAAGAGGTGAGAGAAAAACGCTAGAGATCAGATGAAGGAACGCTGAAAGACTGTGGTGAACTGGTGGTGGGTGAGATAGACATCGGTGGCTGGGTAAGTTAGGAGAGAGAGAGAAACCGATACACGCCGTCCAGAATGATATACGTGTTTAACCTGAAACACTCATCAAAGTGGTGTGTATGTATAATATGTATCTAATAACGTGCATCACATCTTGTACATCATGTAATGTAATATAAGTTGTAAAAATTAAATAGTGATATATGTGAGACAACTAAATGTTACCTTTTAATATATATACTAGAACTTATGACCCGCGCGTTGCGCCGGGGGGCCGACATAAAGTGTACCTACCGTTTATATATTGACGCGGTGAACGACACCTTCCGATTAGACACAATGTCAATCAAATGCAGCCCAATTGGTCTGTTTCCATAAGTCGGGTTCTCGCAAAAAGTCGCACCTAACCTATTTCCTTCTTGCTCATCATTTCACTTTTCATACTAAACTTGACAGTAAGAGTTGTCTCTGATCAAGGCATGTAACCGGAACTAACAACCATATTATTTAAATCAGGTGGTGGCTCAATTGGTACCACAACGATGAAGACATGAAGTAAATATGTTGAAAGTACAATTAGTCAAACAACAACACTTAACCATAGTTATTAGTTACCTTAGATTGGATTATTTAGAACGAAAAGCTCTACCTCAAAATACCCAATTTAGCACAAATCTTTATTAAAAAAAACACCTACAAAAATTGAACAAAACTTAGTACTTCAAGAAACACTCACAACTATAAATTCACACAACACTTTGATTTCAGCATTCGATTTGGAGATAATTCCATCATCTCTTTTTTTTGCATGCTAAGAAAAAGAAGTGGTGATCTTGGTTGAGGGGAACTGCACAAATACATACAAACATAAGCAAAAAAAAAAATATAGGGTGATCAGCAAAGTTCTCTGGTTTTATAAGGAAGTGTAAATAAACTATCATACATCTCAAATAAGGAAGCATTATAAACTAAAAATGGCACGTCAATTAGCTTTAACCATATACACGAAGAAGACACTCATCATGCGATATTATAGCCACATTAGATGAGTTCATGCCTTATAATAAAAACTAAATAATTAGTTTTATTTGCTAACTACTGATTAAGCACATCATACAATAAGGAGATCAGCTTAATTCAGAATTCACAGCTAAGATAGACTTTAATCTAACAAATGAGGTTACTGAAATTCATAAGCAACCAAAGCAACACACAGTAGCTTACCCAAATAAACCCCTGATGATTTCTTCAAGCTAAATACTCAGAATTACAAACAAAGAATTCACAACTGGATCAAAAATCATGATTCATATTTACTCTGTGGGGTATAGAAAGAAAAATTGGGATAAATCCATATAAATTGAAAATTACCATGCCAAATTGAAGAACTCTGCCAAATCCTCGATAGAAACTCAATCAAATTCCAATAAAGTAATAAACATGGATTAATTAACAATTATATTTTCAGACGGTATATATGGGTCTGCCCCTATCAAAGCTTATGTCATATATATCAATAATTAGGTATATCCTTCAAAATTGTGTAATCTCCGGTGACAGTTCAACAATTATGATAATGGCAAAAGGTCAAGAGATTTAGGCAACACAATAGATAAGTAAATTTGATATTGATTACAGCCATATATGTTTTTCTTTATCTCATTATCATCTATGTTTCCGCCTCAGTTTCTTCAATTCTCTAACTGAATTCATCACTAATTGGGGTTTCTTTTGTTAAAATTGGTTTCAAACAAAAATAGAGATTAAGATACCAAACCAAAATAGAAATCAAGACAAATTAAGAGATGTGTAGCTTGTAAGACAAATGAATGGTAACCAAGGGAACATAGGAATTAGATTCTTGTTCTTAATATCCAGAAACCGAAACAAACCAGCAATAACCTTTTTTGTTACCGATTCTTATTATCCAAAAACCCAAACAAACCAACAGAAACTCTAGGTTGAAAACTAAAACCCAAATTTAAACACATATATGAGTTTAGTTCGAAGTAAATGAAAACTAAGAAAAGCAATAAAAGTAAGGCAGTAGCCAATGGGGAAAGTAAAGGAGAAGAATATTACCAGAAATTAGTGAAAGAAATACGCAACTGGTGGTTCCAAATCCGCATACACCGACGATGGAAGGAAATAGCGGCTAGACCTCAACAAAGATTCAACGATCAACAAACAGCCATTACCATTGTCGATCTGCAGAGCTAACAAAAAATAAACTAACACAAATCATCAGCAACAACAAACATAATCGACCGGAGATAATGAAGCACAAATCGACAGAGCAAACGATAGTGAAGCAGGAATCTTAAAGCAAATTACTCAATTTCATTCACAAATAGGGTTTAATCTGTTTTCCCCTAGTTCACGCACCTGTTCATCAATCTTCAAATTCAACTAAAACTGAAGCTGGGTGTTCAAAACTCCAAATTGTTTCTGTAAATCAATTCGATAAATTCCGATTCAAAATGGGTAAAAAAGATCCAAACACGGATACCGAAGGAGATGAATTGGAGATTGAATCATCTTCTTCACGTCTTCATAACAATAACAATGAAGTGACCCCATTTCGAACACGTTATCCTGGTGAGATAGTGAAATCGGCGGTGATGGGTCTCAATCGAAGGTAGCGGAGCAATGCGATAGTTGTCGGAGATAAAGTTGGGGTTTTCACCGGCGGTGAAATGGTCTCAATCGATAGTGGTGGAGCAGGGAGATGTGGTGGGAGATGGTGGTGGTGCACTGATGAGAGCCGGAGATTGATGATGGATCAACAGGTGGAGTACGTATGCGGATAACCTACTTGCCACGCGTTAAACACTTAAACCCATCTATGTATGTATGTATATGTTGTATGTATATATCAGTGCATTGGATGTTGTACACTAAGCAATAGATGTTGTAAAAAATCTACAGTAAATATGTGAGACACTCAAATGTTGAAGTTTAGCTGTATATAAATTAAAGGGTTGTGCTAAACGTACCCCCCTTTGTATTATTTTTATTTGTCGTACTCCTCCCTCTCAAATTTCTAAATAAATACAAGAAAACCTTTATGTTTTCTATTTTTTATATTTTTAAACAAAGGAATTTTTTTATAAAATCAGTCCCTTATTTATTTACAACCTTTATTTTACTTTTACCATACATATTGTATCATAATGAAATCTTTAAAAAACTTTAAATATCTTATCTTATCTTACTATACTAATAAAGCAATGTTTTACATGCCACATAGCATTTAATTGAAGCTATGTTTGCCTATGTAGCATTTTCCATAATTACTTAAATATCCATGTGTCATTTAAATCCAATATTTTAATTAATTCTTACTAAAACAAACTGCCTAAAATAGTTAAATCAATTCAATATACATTTATTAACATTAATCTACCATCTAAGAATATATCAATTCCTTAAATAGATTAATTCATTTTTTATTCCTGTTATATGTACTTTTTTTATTAATATATGTATATACAAATATTAGAAGAAAACTTATTATTGATAACTGGAATTTAGTTCCTATAATAATTGAAAAAAACTAAAAAGTGGGTTACATTTCTTTGACATTTTCTCTAAAAATAATACATCTATTAATATGTAGTTTTGATTTTATTCTTTTTATTTTATAATGTTAATGTTATACTAATGGATTATTTTTATTTTACTTAATAATTTTGATATTATACTTGCAATTTTCATGCCTCAAACCATTAATATATTCAACATGAAAGATAAAACTATAACAACTGGTCGTTTTCCGGCAGTTGACTGATCAAATTCCGACCTTTAACTATTGTAATCCGGCGATACGCCATTTGTAATTTGATATATATGTGAAATAAATAGTCTTATTATATTTTAAATTGTATTTTGACTTGTTTGAGTGTATGCGAAATTTCGATACGAGCGACGGTTTGAAAGTTACACGCAATACGGTGCAACGTTCCATAGGCCCGAAATCCTGACACCTCATTTTTAGGTGAAACTAATGGGGTTAGATGCGGAATGGAAAATCGTGAACGTAAGAGAAAACCGCGCGTAAAACGGAGTCCTAACGAAGCGGGAAAACGCGTTTGAAGTTAACCCGACTGACCGATCGAGGCTCGGGTTGACGTGGCACCACGTGGGTGGTCCGGATCCCACGTGGCACCACAAGGATCAGCGTGGCGAAAGACTGGGCCACGTGGCAACACATGGTTGCTTCGGATGGTGACTCACGACAGGTTCGGGTACAAACCTAAATTGCGGCGGACTCTCGCGCCACGCGAGCCGCCCACCTCACAAGCCTCGCGTGCCGCGAGCGGCGGATCAGATTTGGCGGCAGGATCTCGCGCCACGCGAACCGCCCATGGTCAAACCCTCGCGTGCCGCGAGCGACCGAAGATCTTCGGCCCGAAGGAACCCCCTCTCGCGTGCCGCGAGGGGTGGAAACTGATTCCTCGCGTGCCGCGAGCGAACCCAAAACCATCTATAAATAGAGCTCAACGAGCTCAGTCTCATTTCACTCATTTCTCGAACTTCTTTCACATTATACATTCTGGTTACTTCCTAATATCGAGATATTGCTTCTGAAATCGCAAATCCAAGTTCACATATCGCTCGGTTAACTCGTTCGTTGATCACACGAAGCGTAGAGGTTCTGCCGACTGTTCGTTGATTCTCCTATTCTCGTATTCTCTTTCTCTACTGTTATACCGCTTCTACAAGGTGAGTTCATAGCCCCTTTTGTCACCTTACTTGTTTTACAGTACGGGGTGGGATTACATTATTCACGATAATACTATCACTGTTATTACATAGCTGACATCATACCACTCAAAGGCCCCTACTTCTGGACCGTTAACACTTGGCCGGGTAATAATGGGTAGTACTAC
>WOUH02006763.1:0-17948 GCA_009936405.2 Stevia rebaudiana
GACCAGTGCAGAGTTGCAGGCTTTCTCTGTAAAGTTTGACTTTCTCTATTCGTGTATACGGTAAGAATATGGTAAGAGTGAAGGTTTTGGGAAATCGGGTTAGATTTTCAATTCCAAATAGCTGGAATCTTGCTTAATACAATCTGGACAAGTAGAATAATGATATTAATGTTGAACGGTTCTGTTTTATTTTTTTTAAACGGGTAGTTTTATTGAACGGTTACTTTTATTAATTTATATCGGTCAAATTGGTGTACTGTTATGGTTTTATAATTTGACTTTTATGAAGTTGATGTGTTGATATATATTTTGATTCTTTGTTTGTGGTAAAATTACTATGACCTTTGTTTGCTGATCTAAAATGTACGTTTTTGTTCTACTTTTGACTTTTTGAAGCCGAACATCCACAAGCTTGATATCCAGTTCAATGGAGATGAACATCAAGTAGCCTTTCGGGCAGACTTTAGAAAAGGGAATTAGGTGTGGTTACACTTGAGAGACCACCTGTCGTGTTACATAATGGGTATAAGTTTATACTCAAAAAGGAAAATGTAAGAAGTTATCAGTTTGTTAATATTTAATACCGTTTTATAGTTTTCGTGCCAATACCGATTTGTCAATTACTAAAACTGTTGTGTTTGTTGCTAATGATGTGTAGATTGGTTATTGGATTATGAATTGAAGTATACACCACGAAGAAAGTCGGCCGGTTTGTTTAAGAATGAGGACTATGATTAACATCATAGGGCATTCCTAAACCAGAAGAAATCTATGATTTGAAGGAAGGATCTGCATTTATAGATGTTAGAATGTGTATAAATGCCTTTAAATTTTACTATGTTGGTTGTATATTAAACACATTTGCTTATTTTTGTTCCCTTGGATTGTATGTTTTGAATGAATTTGATCTATTAAAAAAGAATTGTTGTACAATTGGGTCTATTATTAACAGGATATGACATTCCTAGCTGAGAAATGTTATATGACTTCAAGGTAGTAATAATGCCTCTACAGAAGGTAACATTAGCATAATTGTATGACTCTTACCATGTTGTATTGTGTCCACGCGTTATTTGTTCTCTAATTATTCATAGCTTAAAGTGATATGCATATGACAAGTATCCAATGACAGAAGATAAGTATTGTCAATTAAGTTGGTTATACTCACAAAATTGAGTAGCTTTATTTCAATGACATGAAACACGTGTTTCGGCATAAATATTTGGAATTCACATGCATAATTCTGGACCTGTAAACATGTGTTTTAAGCTTTTTTATTTGACATTTCAATTTGAAGTAAAAAAGCAGCCAATATTGATTTGGTGAAGTTTATTAAGCTAACTAAGCAAAGCTTGAAACTATTTTCATCTCGGAATTGGTCCATATGTTTGTGCCAAATGGTACTCTGGGTAAACGTTTACTAAATTCCATATTTATTCTAATAAAGCTTTCCAAATATAACTATCCAAATATGTTCGTGTTTACTGAATATGGTTGTTTTACCTCTAGAAGATAGAAAGTTATTGTTTTACGCTACATTTAGGTATGAGTATTGTTTAAAAACAACTAGACCGATGAAGTTCATGAGGTTAGGTCATCTAAATCATGCAATATAGTTTGTTATGTGTGTTTGTATTTGCATAACCTATTCAAACACTTGATGAATTGATGCAAGAAAATTTTGGTTACCGAATGTTTTGAGGATTTATACTCTATAGGAAGACTTTAAATTTTATATAAACTATTTTAATGGCTTTGTTTATTACTAATTCTATGAATAAGAAACAAAGAGACACACTCTACACCAAATAATGAGAGATGGAGTTTCGCATTAAAAACGGTTGCCGCCGCCGCATCGCGCGGGCATCTTACTAGTATGTTAGTAAGCATATCTATAGATATCTTGACATGAGTCGTACTCCGACTGAGAGCTATTCAAGGTTTCGATCACTCAGATACTATTCTCAAAAGAAATAATTGAATCGCGACATTTTTGGTAACACGCTTCCAGTGAATTGAACCTTGATTGAGGTGAGGACGGGATGAAGAGGATGATTAACACTGTTGAATCAAAGAAGTAGAAAGAAATGTAGAGACCCATAGAGTAGAGAAGAAAGAAAATTTTAATGGGAGAAATTAGGGACTGATGAAGAAAAGGTGTGTCTATGACTCATTCTCTTTACCCTTCCTAACCCTTCCATCCTACTTTTTAATTCCACACCTACCCATCTTGACCCGTATATAATATTTATTAACCCAAAATAACCCATTGCTTTATTTTAAAAAGCCCAAATAGATCCAAATAATTACTTTTGGGCCCAGCCGGTTCAATCATGACTCGGAAACTTTAACGGTCCAGTTAGTTGCTCTGAAACAGTTTTCGAAAAAACCAGCCGGTTCGTCACACTAACAGGTCCGACCGCTTGACCGAGAACCGGGTTGGACCGTGATGCTTGAATTTCGTGAAGGCTAACTTTATTTATAGAGAATCAAATAGCCTAGAAATGATCCTTTAGCCGATGTAGGATGGATAGCAACTACAATATAAGAGAAAGAACTAAACGAAAATAACTAAAATATTTTGTTGAGAACAAGAATTGAACTCAGGAACCTGCAGCAAGAATTTGAAATCCGATTTACCAAGTAAACTAGATTAGAATTGATGTTAAACTTGTAATGGTATTAGAGGTATACTCTTTTTCACTTATTCCATATATTAAATTTCAAAAAGATATGGTGTCATATTTTCTATATTCTCAACTACAAAACGGTGTCAAATATATTTACATACTAATAATAATTATTTTAAATACTTTTGCATAACATAACATTCAAATATAATTGTATCTTGAGTATATATTTCTATATAATAATATAACTCTATACTCATTATATTCCTATATATTTAAATTATATATAATGTTAACCGGTTCTTGAATCTGGTCCAACCGATCCACTAGTCCGACTAGTGGACCGGTAAGAAGATAGGTTCGATGTCCGGTCTGGTTTTTAAAACATTGGTTTTGGGTTAAAATTGGCAGAAATAGAATCTATATCTATATCTATATCTATATATATAATAAACCAAAATAAATTTGGTGATGTGTCAATACCACAGGCAACATACCGATAAAATTGACACCTGTAAATTTTAAAAAATAACTAATAACGAAAAAATAGTAAATCTTTTTCAACTAATTTTGTTCCTAATTCCTCTCAACAACAGATCGTGCAAGAAGAACCCTAACATCATCCGCCTTTACATCTATAAACCCAAATATCCTCCACCAAAATTCGTAATTTCTATGTTAAAACTGAAGAAGAAGAAATCAACCATCACATTTGATTTTAAGCTGCGGCAACCACTCGAATAAATATGAATACGTAGAAGAAGAAGAAATCAACCACCCAACATTGATATAAGCAACGGAGATATTGAGGATGAAGTATTTTCAAAAGTGATCAATCCTTCGTCATCTGTCAATAGAATGTTGATTGCAATCTAAATTATCGTAAGGTTATGTAATCAATCAATTACATGAATCATTATCAGATATTTACATCAATATTTGCCTAATTATTTTTTTTTTCTATTCGGTATGCTGATCTGACGGTCAAACAACATGGAAACTCGAACATGAAGATTCACCAACAACCCTAAACTGGTAATCGCTTTTATGCTGTTAATTTTTCTTATTGTATGACTTGTGTGATATGGTTAAATTAGTTTTCATAAAAGTTTCAATCTATACTGAATGAAGTGAATGCCAAATGCTTTTAAACATTTCAATTCCTTTACTAAAATAACAAACCAAACAAGGTATGAGATTTGGCAAGCATTCATTTGGATTCCAATTCCATTAAGGATTCCAATTCCCTTAAAAAACTTTCTTTGAGCCAAACGGGCCCCTTAGTGATATGATTATTTAGTGGAGTCAAATCTTTGCTTTCTGTTTATTCAAATTTCTGTTTTGTGTGATATGGTTAATTTAGTATAATCAAATCTTTGCATTTTGTTGATTCAAAATTCTGCTTTAATGGAACGAATACATATTCCAAAGACCAACACAATACTTTGATTCAATATAGCAAGATATATAATAACAACGTTCTTCACTCGACAATTACTTTTACTGATGTAATGATTATGTGAGATAGGTATACATAGATTCTAAGTAAATTCATACAATTACTAAAACACTCAAATTAAAGTTAGTGCTGAAACGCATATATGATTTTATATGTTTCTTAGTTGTTCTTTTGTATAATATTTATATGTTTCTTAGTTGTTCTTTTGTATAATAATAATTATACGATATAGGTGTGCTGTGTGCATATATTTAAAGTAAATTTGTTACATTCATTAGAATGAGTGTGCAATAATCATGAATACAACATGGATTACATTATCTTATTATCTTATTCATCACCATGTTTAACTGTTTTGCAGGTTGTTTAATAATAAAGATGTTGGAAACAAAAATTCTTTTATATTGCAGTTAAATCATTATATCATCCAACGTACCAGGTGACCCTTTATTTTAACAAAATATCCATTTTTTTTACTGTTAGTACATGTGCCCAACAATATATGATTTTGAGTATATGTTTTAACCGTGTACAACAACAACAACAACCTACCCAGTGAAATCCCACTATAGTAGTAGGGTCTGGGGGAGGTGAGACAGAGACAGACCTTACCTTTATCCCA
Source organism: Stevia rebaudiana (assembly GCA_009936405.2). Classification (NCBI taxonomy): domain Eukaryota; kingdom Viridiplantae; phylum Streptophyta; class Magnoliopsida; order Asterales; family Asteraceae; genus Stevia; species Stevia rebaudiana. Next base: position 4,712 of record WOUH02006763.1, read on the forward strand.
GAGAGATAAAGAGGCTGCTCCAAAGAGACCTTTAACCGTGTACGTGTTTATTAAATTGATATTTAAACCTAGCTATTTTTGTACTTATAAAATGTGTCAAATGTGTAAGTTAAATCTTTATATACAAAAGTATAAAACATATAACTTTGTTTAAATTCAGTGTAATAAATACGAAATTTTAAAAAATTTCCAGCTAAGAAATACGAACTTTTCAAATATTTGAAGTTTTATCCTAATCTAACAATAATCCACATAATTTTCGAATCATGAAAATTTGAATTTTAAATTTTGGTGATATGTACATTTCGCAAATAAATTATAAAAAAAACTAACAAACTTTTCTTATCTTTATTTTTCAATTTTTGAAATTTGTTTTACTTCTTCTATTCAAATCTATTTCAACTATAACCTTTTACATCCTATATCGCATAATCAACTCTCCAAAATCACATTTAAGGTTCTTTTGGTTAAAGCTCAACAATTTATCTTGTGTTTATATAGATAGATCCTTCTTTGTATTCATACGTTTAATCATTTATCTTATTCTATACTCGTGCAGCTAAAAGTAAATATTACCAAGGTGACATTTTTTAAAGAACATGATGTTTCAAAGTTGGACTCTGTATTAAAAGTGCGTATTATCAAGCTTTGGAAGACACCGTCGTATAAGATATATAAAGAAGTTTTTAGAGATTTGTGACTTTCTATTTCTTGATAGATTTGTAATTGGAAACTACTTAAAAGATTTATGAACCGTTTCATCTTTAGCATTTTTTTTCCCAATTTAATAGTTTAACCCGATCTTTTTGGTCCAAGTTTCACGTATTAATCATGTATTTTATTTATATTATACAATTTTTTTACTTAACCCCGTGTAACACACGAATTTAACCCCAGTTATATAATGGAAATTGGTGTCAGTAGTATGTAAAATATTTATTGCTTTTATTGTTTTATAATTAAAAGTATAAAATATTATTCCAGATAAAGTTTGCACATAGCACGTTATGTTTAAAAAATTCAATAACAAAGAACTTTAATTTGAAAACAACCCAGATTATAATTAAAATATATAAAATTATAGCAAAAGTTGGAGAAATACAAATGAGTCGTTGGTTGCAACAGTATCCCATTGAAAGCAACCTGGAAAAAGCTGCTTTCTGCCTCAGTTTATAAACACATGCATATATTCACACACCACCATAAATTAATCGTTGGTTCTCGTTTCACGGTTTATATATCGCAGAATGATGAATTTCACGCAGATCAATCTACCTGTTAAGCATTGTTCATTTTCTCCATTGGTGACAACTCATGTAGTAGCTTCTGGTAAGCCCAATCTTTTTTGAGTTATTTTTTACTTGCAATTTGTAAAAACTGGTAATCGATGTTAACAACTTACAGATTCAAATGTTGAATCTGTGATCAATAGAATGAACGTCCTAATCTATTACAACTCGATCTATGAACAAAGACTAGAGACACGAAAACATTACCATCTGAATCTGAGATGATTACAATACAAAAATACACAAACGACTCCATAACCAGTTAGATCTGAGTATGATATATACAACGAAATCTAACTTACAAAATCATATATGTAGATTTTTCAGGGATTTCGTGGGTTGCCGGCCTATATATATATATATTTAATTTCGGTCGAAATCGCGAAATTTACACTATACGCGAAAAAATCAGCGGTTGCCGGGGCAACCCCTGGCCCCCAAAGAGCTTCGCCGAACATACAAAGAGCAATAGGACTCAAGTGTGTGTTGGATATGAGATAGTGTGTAAAGAGGCGCAACCATACGAAACCGTACAAATTCATTTTTTTAAGGCGGTTAAAATGAATTTAACCGCATTAAAAGATGTCGCCTCAAAAAATATTTTTTCATATTATTCATTTTATATGGCGGGTGAAAGAACCGCCTTAAAAAAAGAAATCATTTTTTTAGGCGGTTGGCCCATATAAAATGCCTCTTTTTTTTATGCGGTTCTTTCACCCGTCATATAAAATGCATAATATGAAAAAACATTTTTTAAGACGACATCTTTATGAATCGGTACTAGTACGTAATTAGTGAACAGTCCCTTTTTATAGGCGCACTGGTTGCTGGAACTTTAAGTTAGAACCCTCTACTTTATTATTCTTCCACAAACCGACCAGAAGTTCCCTAAAGTTCCCTGCTCTTTAGAATATGACAAGTTTTACCTACAATACAAGAACATGAAAAATAAGTCAAGTTATATGTTCTCACTTTGAATTGCTACATTTTATTTCACTTTTAACATATCTAATAGGCTCAATTGTTTACACATTGACAAACCTTTAGTAAATTCATCTGAACTTATTTTCTCGGTTTTAAAAATACCATTTGCAGTTTTTTCTCTTAAAAAATGTAGATCTAATTCAAAATACTTGGTTCTTTCATGAAATACAGGATTTGCAGCAATTGATATTACTCCTTGATTATCACAAAACATTTTTATTGGTAATTTTAAAGAAATTTTTAGTCAGTGAAAAGATTAATTATCCATAAAACTTCACATGCAGAGCACAATAGATAACTGAAATACAGTGCTTTGTTTTTTTACCTTTCTAGTAAACAAGACTAAAAGAATACTTCCAATGAATATACAATAACCAATTACCGATTTCTAGGTGTAAAACATTATCCTAATCTGAATCTACATAAGTGACAATTTCAAAATTATCACTTTTAGAAAAAGAAATACCTTTTCTTGGAGATTTTTTTAAGTATCTAAGTAATCTAAAAGCAATTTGTAAATGAATATTAGTTGGAGCATGCATAAACTGAGACAAAAACTGAATTGCATAGGTAATATCTAATATCGGGTCTCGTTGAAGACAAATATATTAATTTACCAATAAATTTTTAAATCCAGTTATATCACTTGATACTTCTTCTTCATTGTTTAATTTTGAAGAGACTACACATGTTTGTTCAATTGGAATACCATGAAAGGATGAACTTTCTCATTGATGATATACAAATGAACAAGATAATTTATACAAGAAAGAATAAACATCTAGATACTAAACATAAATAAAAGATTAATAAATAATACAACAATAATGGTGAAACTTATAGTTTGGTTTGTCTAATACAAACTAACTTAACTCGTTAGTTGCAAATAACTACTGATTATTACTAGTTAATAAACAAACATCAAGTTAAAACTTTCATTAAATAAAATAAGCGTTTAATTCGCGATTAGTCAAGAGGCGCGGTAAAGGCCATCACTGACGGACTTCCGTACGTCTATAATACAAATTTGTTTAGCGGTGGCTGTTTTCAAGTTTATTTACAAATAATCTCATTTTGTTTCGTGAATTACTGCAGACCGTTTAAATTTCCAATATAGAAGGCAAAGTCATCTAATAAAAGGTGGTCAACGCAAGTATTGTGAAAGCGTCAATAAGAACCATACAGGATTAATTAATCTACAACATAGACGAAAAGCAATTTTTGTGAAAAATGCTGCTCATGAAGACTCTCAGAATGCACAAGATTCTCAAGTTCCTCCACAAATCGATAGAAAATCCTTCGGAGCCATTTTCGATCTTTTCTACAGATTTTCAAGATTTTTCACACTAAAAGGAGCGGTAATAATTACAAACTCGTATTTAGCGTGTCAGAATCTACTGTTGATCAGGTTAACATGTTGAATGATTCGAGTTGACAACTTGGAAGATGGGAGGTGAAAATGATAGTCAGGTGTAATGAATAAAATTAAATAGAAATTTGGAGTTAGTATAATGTTCAAAAGGGGTTTAATTTCAGTTTCTGAACTAAGATGAGGGTGATGTAGGTAGGAACATACGATAATTAGATCAAGATATGGGAGGATAAGTGATAGCAACAAGATTACACTTTCAAATGGCATATCCATTAGGAAAATTTGGGAGCTCGGGTGGGTCTAACCTAAAAGATCACGAAGCTCTATATGGAGCCGTCTATGGCCATAAATATAGGGGGCCCATAATTCCTAAATATTTATATATATATTTTATATGCAAAAATATTTATATAAAGGTTTATTTTATTTACTTTGTACTGTATTTTATTTAGTTTTTGTACATAAAACGTTAACTCAGTTCTTGCTATTTAGTTAGGCAGAATTATAGATAATCATTGATAGGGATTCGTTTTTGAACTCAATTAGGCGACATAAGAGGTAAGGTAGTCCAAGCTTGTGCTTTATGCCCCACTTCCCAAGGGTCCCTTTTTTTTATGTATTGTCGATCAAGCGATTGCTTCTCTTGAATCAAGATTCGAACAATACAAACAATATGAAAAACTATTTGGTTTTTTGTTTCATAAAAAGTAGAAGCAGCATGATGAAAATGATCTTGAGGCGTGTTGTTATCTATTGAATCAAGATTCATAATCCTACCTACGAACGACAATGTCTCAATAACGACTTAACGGACTGGCAATGATATCTATTGAGAACGCTATCTTAAAAGACAAGGAACATGAAGAGTTGATCGAGAGATTTGTTTCAAAAAATGATAGTATAGCCTCACGATTCGTTTAGGCATTTAATTTATATCATTTTGCTAAATATATTGGTTTTGTTTATTTTTATAATAACTATTATCGTATTATTAATCTTTGGTATATAAATTATTGAGTTTTTTTATGGGACCCATATTTTTTCCTTGCCCCGGGCTCCGAAAATTTTTAAGGTAGTCGGGACCGGCACTGCCTCTTTATCACACATAATCCTCTTTTCAAACCCATACGTACACGTACGTAGCATCCCATCTACTTACTACCCATGTTCTGTAATTTTATAATGTCTTATTTTTAATTCTAATCATATATTTCATGTAGTTAATTTTCATCCCCTAAAAATATGGTTAGTGGCAAAACAATGTAACTTTCCTTTATGTTGTTCGAGAACCATTGAATGAAAGGGCAGAGTTCTATATTTGAAAGTGTTTTTAAGTTATCTCTTGTGTGTTAGAGTGTCATTGATTGTCTTTGCTAGCTCGATTTAGCATACTGAGCGGGGTTGAGGTTATGCTGACAAGTGTTCTTAAGAAGTGGTGGGAAGAGTATCAAACGGAACCCGATTGAGCTTATTTTAGCGGTGTTTGAATTGTCTCGTCGAACCCTTTCATGCCCTTAAAAACCTAAGCCCCCATCCCAAACCACCCCTAAAACCTTAACCCCCTACCTAACCCCTAACCCCACCCCTCAAAAACCAAACCCGACCCCACCACCCCAAAAACCTAACCCCCACCCCACCCCACCCCACCCCTAAAAGATAAGATGAAAGAGTTCGACGAGACGTATTTAACGCCACTGAAATGAGTTCAATCGAAATTCGTTTGAGTCGGATATTAAAAAAAATTAAAATCCTTAAAATCTTTTCTAAAATAAGGATTGTTCTTATTTGATCGTGATCATGTAGAGTGATCTTCTTTGACATGATCTCTTACCCAGGGTGGTGAATCTATATCTTCGGTTAACGATTGCAGCCCTACCGTTTATTTTTGGTGGTGAATCTATAAATAAAAAGAGCCGTAGATCTATTCCGTTCTATAGTTACTTTTGAACCGGTGTTGTTCGGATCTATCAACAACAATAAGTTTTCAAGAGTTTAATTATTTTAATTTTTTCTTAGATTAACAACAATAAGTTTGCAAGAGTTTAATTATTTTGATTTTTTCTTATTTTTAGTTTGTTTATATTTGTATTGGTGTTTTTAAAAATTTTCTTACTTTTAGGTTTGTTAATATTTGTCTTTTCATTCGAGTTTTTTACTATGATTTATGTTTATATTAGCTTAGCTTTATTTTTAGGCTATGTGTAATGGTCACATAAAATGAGCTTGACCATATTGATAAATAGGCGTCATGTAAGAGAGGTAGGTATAAGTTGAGTAAAAAAATGTGTGTATGAAGTCTTGACCATCAAGTGAGTGATGGAGAAAATAAATATTGATGTGGATTATTACAATTGGTTGATATTAATATAAAAAACATAATAAATTGCATTAAATTTCATCACCAAGTGACCATGATCACTTTTCTTTCATCAGTTAATGGTCACCTCTTTGTGTATAATGGTAAAAGGGCTTGAGGGTAATGTGAACAAGTGCCACCTATGATAGTCACTTGGTGGTCAAGCCTCATTATACATGGTTTTAGTGTTATGAAAGTTTATAATCTGGGGTGGTTCATGAGAAAATCATTTTTATGCAAGATTCAAAAAATCACATCTATGTGAATTTCAAATATTTCTAATTTTTTTATACGTTATTATTTTTTTAAACGGTTTGTACAATTAAATTATAAATTTTATACTCTTTCAAATGAGTATAATGAAGGTATGCCAAAAAATTAAAAAACAAAACCGGCGTCGTAATTTCTAGAGTATATATACTTATAATAAAAAACTTTACCGACTATTTGTAATACACATAGATAAGAAATAGAACACTTATAGGTAATGCGTAAAGTAACTCAAGTACTAAAATATATGAATTATTATCATACTACATATGTGTATGATGACTGTAGTATGTCATATTGCATATATGTAGTATACATAAATAAATTAAAAAAATTTGAAACAACCGAATAAATCTCTTCTAAAACGCTAATAAATTAAAGTGTAATTTGTAAATTATCATATACTGCATATATGCAGCATTAAAACTTTTTGAAGAATTTTTTCTCTTTTTAATATGTCTTATTATACTCGTTTAAAAGATGAGAAAATTTATGATTCAGTGGTACAATTCGTTTAAAAAAATAATAACGTTTGAAGAAATGATAAATGTTTAAAACTCATTAGGTTGTGGTGTGCTGGTTCAAACATGCATAACGAAAATAAGAAATGTTTGAAATTCATTATGTTGTGGTTTTTGGTTCAAACACAAATAAGTGGTTTTCGTATCACTTCTCATATAAAGTGTTATATTGATCTTTATTTTCCCATTTGTTATATATAATCTATGCTTAAATGTTTAAATTTTTTCCTTGATGGAGCAGCTGTTGGGTATTATTTCAAGTTCGTTTCTTGCCGTTCAAAGTCCTGCGGATATTACTCCAAATTTTTTTCGTGGATTATTGATGGTTAGTAGTTATATGTTCATTATTATATTTTTTTGTGAAATTTGGACTTTTAAACAAAAATATACACGAGATTTTAATTTAGTTATTAATTATGATACATGGTTAGTATCATAAATTTTGATAAAAAAATTACATTTTTTATAAAACCGTTTTTTACAAAAGAAAAATATTTTAAAAAAACAAAAAAATTTAAATCTGAAAGTTTAAAGAAATAATATTATATTTATTACTTAATATAATAACTTATACACGATTTTAATTGTATTTTATCTTAAACAATAATTTTTAAATTTGTAAATTTTTGTTACTGACTATTTAACATTTTTTTCATATACAAAAATTCATGTCTGTAAGGAAACTATCAACTATTAACTAGGAGAATATCTATTTTAAATATAAATACAAAATACAATTATAGCATATTAGCATCTGCTATCATCTTATTCATGTATCTCGAAGCTTATGAGTGAGTGGTGGCAACAAAAGGAACCGGAACCACAAATTCTACAAATTTGACCTAAAAGAATAACCAAATTCCACGTTTAGAGATCTTTGCAATGAGATGAGCACTCACGTTACCTAAACAACCAATTAAAAATGAATCCCGAAATTATATATCACATCCCAATGTTTTAAGTAATTTCAAAATTTATTCTTCCATTATCAGTAGTGTACACGGTATGGTGAGTGGGGAGAGGCGGGGAGACCAACCCCGGGTTCTGCCCCGAAAGGGATAACTGCATCCCCCAGGTTCGGGATGGGAGTAGCGGGGCTGGGCCACCGGATCAAGCAGTATGAATTTTTGTTGTCGGGCTCACCATGTGGCCATTTTAAATTAAACCCTTTAAATGAAATTTAAATAAAAGATTGATAAGGTGGGGAAGTGCGAAAAAAGTGAGGAAGAGTGGACGACACCTGGTAAAATGAAAAAACCTGGCGTGACGATGAGTTGCAAGTAGGGAAAGGTGGGGAGGAGTGAGACGACTCCCCCCACCCTGAATAAGAAAGTTCAATTTGATTATGCAGCCACGTATGGATAATTTTAAACTCACCACTAAGGAAATATATTCTTCCAACATCACTTCCAAATTTATGAAGGTTTAACTGGATTCTGAACTATACACGTATAGGTAATTTCTATTAGTGTAAAAACACACCATAAGATAATAAGATAATTAAAGAAATTCAATTATGATTTAGCATCCTAAAAACAACTTGAGAATGTGGGTTATTAGAAAATCTGAAACAAATTTTGTGGAAATTTGTGAGGAACCTTAATTACTGTATGACACCAGCAAAATCATCTAAGATGAGGAAATTACTGTTCATATTGGTTCGGGTTTTTTTCGGTTTTGTTTATTCGGTTTGATTATTTCGATTAATTTAGGTCTGGTTTGATTAATTTAGTTTTTTCTTACCCCTAAAAATAAGTACACGTGAGCAAAGCAATGGGATATTGGGATCCACAGTTTCAATATTGTTAGAAACATAATAATCATTTCGTTCATATTTAATTTGGGCTTTAATGTACAGAAAATCTAGTGCGTTTTTTGAATGAAAAGAAAAGTAATTTTTTTATGTATTAAAAGTTGTGGAGACATTTTTTATGAGAGAAACAATCAATTGTTTTTTGTATATGTCCTAATTCAAAGATTACAGGTTGGGAGATAATAATCGATGACAAATTGACAATTTTACCAATAACGGCACTCCTAACTTTTAATTGGGTTACAACTTACAAGAAATTCCAACTCACATTATAATCAGAGTTTTACTCTTGAAGTCTTGATTTCCATTAAATTTGCTTACAAAGAAGGTACATTTCCTGATTTTGCTCATAATCTATCATTATGAGTCAAGGAAGTAGAAATCAAATGTAAATCTATGTCTTGTAGAGTTGTAGATGCAAGTGAAAATTGAAAAGTGTTATCGGTTATAGTGTCAGTTTATGAATTAAACTTTAGACTCATAAAATCCAGTTCGTTAAATATTTTGAAAACATTCAACAAAACTTATGTTATGAGTCACATGACATTATATTATAGGCACTCATTGGCGGGTTTTTTGCAAATTCGTTCGTGATGAGCTTAAATCAAATCACAGACCTCGAGATTGACAAGATTAACAAGCCGTATTTGCCAATGGTAACAGGCGAGGTTTCAGTTAAAGCTGGTATTCTCTTCTGCGCCTTGTGTGTAGTTTTGGTACGAGTTAAAATTATACTTTTTATAATTTAAAAACAATCCCACAAAATGAAGCAAAATTAATATTTTAACCATGTACACTGATCACTGTTTTGATGCTATTCAGGGTTTGTGTGTCGCGTTGTATGTTCCCTCTTGGCCATTAAGATTCAGCCTCTTCTTATGGTATGCACTTGGAGTTGCCTATTGTGTTGATGTAAGTTTTTATTTATGGGATGTATTTCAAACAAAAATTACTTTTACCTCAAACCACAAACCTTAAGTTGATGTTGGTAATTCTAGCTACCATTACTACGATGGAAGTCCAATCCTTTCCTTACTGTCTTTGGCATATGGTCGCTTCGAGGACTGCTTATCCCGATTTTTATCTATCTTCATACTCAGGTTCAGTTGTTTTACAGATCAATCTAAATTTAAATGTTATACCTCAGTTACATAGTTTATAAGTGTTCGGGTGAAGCGGTTACCTTTAGGTTGGTTCAGGTCCACGACAACACGAAGGCAAGCCCTTTGAATTGGGTGATTGGGTTGGTCCAGCGAGTGTTGGAAATCAAAGTGAAAGGACCATTGGGGGGAGGGGTGTGGACATTGGGAGAGAAAAGGAAGGAGAGGCAGAGCCAGCTCATAGGGTGGGGGAAGTGGGCCGTTGCCCCGAGCCCAATATTTTGAAGGGCCCAAAATTTTAAAAAAAAAATTATAAATATTTCTTTTTGATTACAATAAGAAAACCATCTTGCAGCATGGTGGTTAAGACATTTTATACAAAACAAGAGGTCACAGGTTCAAGACCCATCTCGTACAATCCTTTTAACATTTTGATTAATCATTTCCTAGTTATTTTAATTTATCTTTTAATAATAAATTTCAAAATAAAAATCCAGAAAAATATACTAAATACCTAAAAAAACATATTTATGATAGTTTTTCACAAATTTCCAGAAAAATAGTTTACATATTTTGAATATTTAATATATTTAATTAGTTTAAAATAGATTAAAAAACACAAAAAAATTGAGAAAGCCTTGAGGTTTTGGTTGATTTATAAAAGAAATTATTTTACAAGTTTTCCAAGGGGGTGATGTGGGATAGGTTTATAAGATTTTGTGAAAAAAAAAAGAAAGTTTTGAGTTTTTTTTTTTAAATGCAACTAAAATGTTTCGATCTTTCGATCTTATGATAGTTTAACTGCAGGTTATCAACGAATCTAGGAACGTTGTTTGATCATTCAAAGTTGATATATTTATTGTCATAACTTTAATCCTCGTTTTAAAAAAATAAGTTTATATAATTAATAATTTGTTCGAAAAGATGGCCATTTTTTTCGTCTCGTTTCGGACAGTAAGGGTTTAAAATTCAGATATTTAGATGTCAAAATCTAATTCAATTAGGGTAAAAATGGGCCCCTGCACCATTGCACTGAAAGATATTTTTTCTGTGTTCAATAATTTTTTTTTAAATAAAAATATCTAAAACTCACAAATGGAACATTTTCAACTTTGTTACTATCTGAACGTTATTACCAAAGTAGTCATACTCCATTGATACCCAAATGTGTACATAATTCTCCCCTTCTTGTATCCATATGTCTACATAATGATACCCATCTTATATTTTGAGTCTTCTTTCACCGTACACAATGATATACATTAGAGTATTTATCAAAAAGCTTCTGTAACTTTTTTCAAATTACCTTGAAGTGGTGGGAGGTAGTATTAAAGAGAAAAAAATTCAATAAACAATATTTAATTATGAGGTAGTTACATGGCTTTTTCCAAAAGGAAAAGGAAATTTATAAGAATATTGTTCAATCACTGGCTCACTGCCTCAACTTATATCAATCGGAACCCTTAGCCATTCAACTTATGTTAAACCCCTAGCCGACATCAATCTTCGATCAGATGCATTAACAATTTTACGATTTTGATTGTTCTAATTAATTATTCAATAGAGGTTATTGATCAGAAGCATTAGTTTTTATTTCGCACTGCTTCTTCATCGTTTTTGGCACCATAAAAATTTATGGATTTTGGTTTGTTATCAACTCAAACTTTGTATAATGATTGTTACCAGCCATTCATCAACTTTTATGTATTAAACTAGGTTATAAACTCGTGCATTACACTGATTACATATGGAAAATTTGTAATTTTATAATTTTATAATGATTAAATATTTTCATCCACAAACCTTGAAAAAGGAAAATTTAAAACATTAGTGATAAAAAGTTTTAGGACTGATAATTTTATAGTTGAAAACTTTTAAGTTTTAAAACATTAGGTGAGTTTTTGTTAAAAGTAAATTGCAATTGGTAAGACTTACAAACCGCCTGAAAAAAAAATGTAATTTACTCAAATTTAAGTATCAAATATATAAATATATAATAAGTTAATATGTTGCGATTATTAAAAACATATTATTTTTTAACACTCATATGAATATAAGTTATGATTGAAGGTATAAATAAAATTGAAGAATATTGATTAAAAAAATTAAATATATAATTTCTTAAATATTGGTTGGTGATTCTAGAAATAAAAAAGAATTCAAGTTTAAATCTAAATAGATAAGAAAGAAAAATACATAATTAAAAGGTTAATTCATTTGAATGCAATTTTAAAAGTATAATATGTGTAAAAATTAGGAGAGAAAATGTCATAGAAATGTAACCAACTTTCAGCTTTGTTCCAATTAAGTCTCTTATATTTTTTTTTTGTTCCAATTAGGTCACTCATCATTTTTTTGTTCTAATTAGCTTACTATACTTCAAGGAGGTGTTCTAATCTTATACCTTTTAGCTACAAATTTTTTGATTTTTTTTATTTTTTATTTGTATGATTAACCACCATAATTTTCTAAAAAGGTAAAAAAATAAATTTAAAATGACATAATAACCTAATGATGTAGGTAAAATGTATAGGATTGGAACACTTATTAAAAGTTAAGTGACCTAATTGGAACAAAAAAAAGTATGAATGGCCTAATTAGAAAAAATCTAAAAGTTAATTACATTTTTATAAAGTTACCCCTAAAAATTAAAATAAAATGAAAAAAACAAGGTCACCTGGCATTCTTGGAATTACATTGAGTTAAATGTTTCTTAAACATTTAGGGTTTAATTTTTTTTATCAATTATGTTATTTTGTGTATTTCTTCTCAAATTCTATATCACCAACCATTTCCAAAAAATAAGTTTAATGTAAATTTTTTTTTTGCTATAAAAGATTTCATTATGTGAAGTTACATTAGACATGATGAAACCTTCTTGTTACATAATATTACTTTTTTTTATTATAGAAAAGTTGAAATTGAGAAAAGGTTGCTTTATGTAACAAAAAAGTTGCATTAAACTAATGCAGCTTTCGTTAATACAACTGTTTTATAACTACAAATGTTGAGTTAGCCTTATTTTGCTGTATTTTGTACATTGTTATGTTGCTGAATTTTAGATTTTAATAATAAAAAAACTCATTAAATTCAAATTCAATATCACTTCATATCATCACCAATAATTTGTTTAATAAAGGCAAAACTCTTTCATGTTATCAAGTTACCCTCAAAAACATGCTAAGAACTTAGAGTAAGAACATTAAAGCATATCATTAAAACAATAGGTGAATCTTGATGATTTAATTAAGGATAAGCTGCAAAAACATAATCAATTTTTAATTTTGTTTTAGTTAAGTCATGCATATTGTTTTTAGGAAAAAAATCAACTAAATAAGGAGCTTATTCCAAGAAACATAAGAGGGATTACAAAAAAACGTCATAACCGCCTCAAACGAACTCCGATATAACTCATTTTAACGGCGTTGGAACCGTCTTGTCAAACTCTACGATCTTAGCTTTTAGGGTTTAAATTTAGTGTTTAGCTTTTAGGGTTTAGCTTTAGGTTTTTTGGGGATAGGGTGTGTGGGTG
>WOUH02006778.1:0-17945 GCA_009936405.2 Stevia rebaudiana
AAGCGATTGTATGAAAAGCAACAGGCTCTAGGAGTTTCTAGATCTGGATCGATACGGAAGATGCAGTCAAGGAAACCCCGATTGTCTGTTCGATCTTTTAAGCTTCGTCTTTCTACAATTTACGAATCTGATCAATCTCACTCACATAAATACTCCAATTCAATGAAAATGGTAAATGGGTGATCTGCTGGTTTAAGAAAACAGAAACCTAACAGAAGAGTGTTCGGCGATTTAAAGCAATCTAAAAACCTGGTTGGTTGCTGTGCAAATTGCAATTTCAGAAACATGGTGAAAAACCACAATTATTATGTAATAAGAAGCTTTTGAATGGATCTAGAAATCATGGAATAAGAAGCTTTTTAAAATATAACCCAAACCGGATGAGATTTTGGAGAAAATCAAAACAATCACTTACCTTTGGTTTGAAAATAGAGCAAAGACGTACTACTTATTACGATGGACGTGATTTTTTCTTTAAATTTGTAATCCGTCTTGCTTTAAAATTTTCCTAGCATTTGTTAAATATAATTCTCATTCATATAAATCTCTTGAATTATTAAATAATTTTGTGGGTGTTTAGTAAACTACTTTTGTGGGAATTTATATGATAAGATGATCGTCAAATTTTAGTGATGTAGCTTATGCTAAATTTAGTAAAGCATCCATGGTTGTGGGATTAGTCTTTCTAATGAACGGAAAACATCAACATTATAATTTAGGCAGGTTAGAATGTAGCTAGCACCGCCCCAAATCACCTGGGATTACATATACATACACCAAAAGTTACAAAACAACATTACAATAAAATATACGGCTGATTGTTGGTCTTTCATTGTAGAAAACCATCTTAAGTTGTGAGGTTAGTCCACTTGATTAATGTTTATATATGTCTTTTAAATAGGAGTTCAAGATTTCAATCGGGTAATCCTTAGCAAAAGTGTATTCGATGAAGTTTAAGACTAATTTAAACATCCCCTTGTACCACATGGGCACAAAAAAATAGAATTAAAGGCAAGAAAAGTAAGTGTGGCATTGCGGGTTAGTGCGATCCTTGCCGAAATGAATCACTTTCCTTCAGGTAACTTGGAATCCAAGTAGGCTTAAATATGAATCTAGTCAAAACCGGAGCCGGTCTCTATGAGATTACCTAGATGGAAGGGAGAACATCCTTTTATTTGGGGTAGAGTCATGCTAGCTAAATCGGTCTTAGGATCCCTTCCATTGTATTATTTATCCCGCTTTCGACCTCGTGTCCATGTAATAAACTCCCTTGAAAGTCTTAGAAGAAAGTTTTGTTGGGAGATGATCATCCGTAAAAATATCATGGGTCTCATGGAACAAATGCTGCAAAAACTAAGGTGGGCATGGGTAACAAGTCCATTCATGCTTCTAATAGGCCGTTGCTAATAAAATGGTTATGACGATTAAACTCATACAAAAATGCTCTCTGGGTTCCGTAATCCATTCCTCACAACGATGTTGATCCTCCTTCGCATGCAAAAATTCATCTTCGAACCACGGCAGAACATGGTTATGATGATTAAAATCAAATAAGAATGCTCTTGACATAACTTTTTTAGCCTAATTAGATGCAAGGTGTGAAATGGGATGGATTCCTTCTTTGGTTGGACAACTGGACAGGGTTGGGTCCATTAAAAAAGATAATTTTCGGATCTCGTTCTCATCAAAGCTAAAAAAATCTTGCTTGGTCAAGGAGCGACTTCCCATAACTCTAATGGTTTTAGTATATCATGTGAATTGCGGTCGGATCTCATGCCTTGCAATGTTGTTGGATTGAATAATCAATGCATTGCTTATACTGCTCTTGTTTACTTGTCATGTGAAAAAGAATATTCGACAACAGGGTAATCAATTTCTCCGTTAAAACTGCTGGAACTCTCATCGAGTCCAAGTCACGTCCATCTAATGACTATCAAAGTCCATGGTTTGAATGGGTGCCCCTCAAAGTCAATGCATTTGTCTCGTGTGCTAGGATGGGCCGCATTCCATTGAAAGAGCGTCTAACTAATCACCAGATTCTGTTAGATCCCATATGCTAGTTGTGTCATTCTTTCGATGAATAAGGTGACCATCAACTGATTTGATGTAGGCTTAACAGTAGCGTGTGTAAGCAGTGGTGCAAAGTTCCAAAGGATGTGATCATATTGGTCTAAGACATTCTATGCATCCTTGAGTATGTTGTTTATAAGAAAGGCAAGAAACCAAATGAACATTAAAAAATTGGAAAATGGGGTGACTAAATTGTAGGAGAGATAAAGCTTCTATCCATCAAGAATAGAGGCAAATGATTAGGCAAGAATGGTCTTCTTGATGTATTTTTTTTTTTTATTAGTATCTCGCTCATATTATAGCTCCTTGTGGTTTTATATTTAATGAAATACTTGGTTGGCTGTTAAAGAAGAAAAAAAGTGCGGCAACTTGCTATAAACATGAACCATAAATTCCAACACATCACATGTACCTTGTCGTATTTTTGTTAATGTGTTGCACGTACGCAATCATATTGCATTAAATGGTACAATTGTATTTCACATGTAATAGAGTTTATTATGTAAACAAATTACTAAACTAAGAATTTTATAAGGTCGGTCAATGTCAAAACAGGGTGTAATAGTCCACTTGTAACATTGAAGTTGTGGTCCCTTACGTTACCCTCGTATAAATCTATTATATTTTAAAGGTTTTTATGCCTCATGTCATCTCACGTTACAAACCTATAAACTTTTAGGAAATTTCAGTATTCTCAGAGAGAACCCTATGAATAACCACATAAACAAAAATACTTGTATGAATTATGTGAACCATACTGTAAAACCATATGAGTCGTCTTTAGATACCTAGATTTGTTATACAAGACAAAATAAAACATATGATGATAAGGATTGTAATAGTTAATAATACTCAACTTATACATCCTTGTTAGAATAGTAAACTCAACTACCTTAAAAAATCTGTTTTAATCTGTATTTTTTAAAAATATTATAAAATTTGAACCCTTGGCAATAAAGAATAGATCTCATTTTAACACATATTAGTATCAGTTTGGCTTTTTGGTATATTCAACTAATACAACGAATAAAACCTCTTTTAATAACATAATATTGTTAGAGTTTATAACTATGTATTAACAATTCAAATTGTTGCCTATGGCTTTGGCCAAAGTTCATCGGCATGATGAGTGAGAGATGAAGCTTGGGTCTATTGAGGTCTCATATTCAATCCGGACTCTATGGTCTTTTACCACAATAATGAGTTTTTCTTCTAGACTTGTAAGATATAACTGGTATTGCTTAAGTATGAGCTTACAAGTGGGACTACCCACTTGGTAGAGGCTTATGCCTCTTAGAAAGGACGTCACGGTTCAATCCTTACTAGGTGTATTTGAGGTGTATTTGGTGTAATAAAATTTGCTATTCAAAAAAATTAAACTAATGAATAAATAAAGGTGTGTATTCTTTTAAACGAATAGATTCTTTGTGTGGAAATGCAATCGTTTATTATATTCCGAGAAGAAAGTGTAATGGACAAATTAGGAAGCTTCATACTTTTATGAAACCATTTCCACGCCATTGCTTAGCTCCCCAGTCCCCAGCCCCCAAAATATCCCCACGCACTTTCTTCCACTATAATGAGATTACCATTCCGAATTTCCAATCGATTGGTGATTCTACTTTAACGTTTAAACCAGCCGAACGCACTGCTTCTGTAGGCGTATACTAAATGCAAATAAAAAAATATTTTGAAGTCCCCTGCTAAGTGTAACAAACGGTCGTTTTCTCATCATTACGCTAATGTAACCCAATATTTATATGAGATAAATATCATCATTATTTATAATACGTATTCCGAATCTTTTGAGTATAAATAACGATACAAGCGACGATACGAAAGTTCCACGTAATGATGCACCGTTTCACATATCTGAAATGTCAATACTTCTTCATAAGGTATAACCAATGGGGTTGTATAGGAAACAGAAAATCGTGAACCTAAAACCACGCACGAAACATAGTCCAAATGAAGCGAGAAACGCAAAAACAGTTAAAAAGTCACACCAGATCAAAAATACTACGCCATGACAGGTAGGGGGACACGTGGCACTAGGGATGAGATCGGTACCGTACCCGTACCGAACCGGTACCGAAAGTACCGATACCGAATCATGTGAAAAGTGGGTACCGAGTACCGTACAGAATTTATCGGTACTGTATGGGTACCGGTACTTGTTTTTTCGATACTTTACCCATTTGGTACCTGTTTAGATCCAAACGGGTATCGGTACCTGTTCTTTTTGGTATTTTACTCATTTGGTACCTCTTTGATCCATTTGATCCAAACGAGTATGAATGAAAACAAGTATTTTTATTGTTCCAACTAACGAAAATAAAAAAATATTGGATAAAATATCTATGAATAAGCAAATACGATGAGCAAAAAATATGTCGTGAAGATAAACTTACTTTAAATGAAGATGCGATTGATGATGATTCAATTCAAGGCTTGTGAATTCGTGACAAAAACAATTTAGAAATAAGCAAATTAACTTGGGTGATTGAATTAAGGAAGAAGCAATCTCTTAAGAAAATAGAATTATGAAGTATATTCAATGTATTATGAGAATTAAAAAAAAAAATCTTATTTTTGGTACTCGGTACCCGTTCGGGAATTATCGATATTTACCCGGTACCGATACCTTATAGTACTGATACCGAAATTAGAGAAAACTAAGTACCGGTACCGGTACCCGATATCATCGGTCGGTACTCGTTCGGTACCGGTACGGTACGGGTACTCATGTACCAAATGCTCATCCCTACGTGGCACAACCACTGGATACGTGGTAATGCCACAATACACGTGGCATCACCGAAGACAAGTGGCAAAAAGCTGATCGGTGAGTAGTCATCGACACGTGGCGCCATTGGAGAAGACCACGCTAGCCACGGCGGCGCGTACCGCGTAAGGTGGAGGTGGCGAGTGGCGCATACTGCGTAGGTCGGGGAGCCAAGCTCTATAAATAGCTGCATTCGCAATTCATTTCTCATTGCCATTTCCTCTGATCTTGTACACTCAAAAATACTCGTAAACACTCACAAAACCTATGGGAGGTTATACCTGATTCGGAACGCTTCGGAGACTCTTTGGACATGTTTCTACACTCACGAAGTCAGATTATGTTTATTATCTTCCGACTTCACGCGCATTAGGTGAGTTTCACGTTCTCTTTTTATGTTTTACTTATTTTACAATATACAGAGGAGATTACATACACATACGAGTTATGTTTTCATAAGAAACGACACAATGACTATGTGTAAATACATAAGTGTTACATATGTTCTCTTAACCATGTAAGAAAGTCTCCTACAACCTGGACCGTTAACACTGGGTGACCGAGTAATAATGCGTAATGCTATTAGGTCTAATAAACCTCATGTGGTAAAACTGTGTTTTACGCGCATCCATTATTGACATAATTTCTATATGATCTTTGGTAATCCTATGTGGGGTAAAAACATATCATGACTCGGTGCCAATGTGTGTATGGTAATAACATCCTTAAAAATTGTTTAATCAACAATTTTGCAAAAAGTATTGTGGTCTTAAACACGCTTTCAATGTTTTTACATGTGATATCAAAACTTGTGAACTCACCGGCTATAAGCCGACCTTTCAAAACCATGTATGTAATCTCAGGTATATGGATATCGGCCAAGGAGTTGGTTATTAAAGACAAGCACTTATGTGATAGTACTCCATGTTACTAATTGTATGCACATGCTATGTAAATCAAGAATGCTTCCGCTACAATATTATGTTGCGACACACGTTTGCACAGTAGGTCATGTATTCCGAGTTTATCTATTAATCAATGTGTCCGATCTTGTAATACCGGCAGCTGACAACCGCCCATGGACCGATCGGAGGTGCGAGCGAGGTGTCACACCTACCTACTCCGTTGTAAATGTAAGTTTCACCTATAGTAAAACTTGAAATATTAGCATTAAAGTTTGTATCAACTTTCAATGAGTTTCAAAACCCAATTTAAACCTTATTCAAGAAACAATCAATTATCAACCAAGATGATTTGATTTTAAGCACGGGATAAATTAAAGTTTGGTAGATGGATAATTAGAGAGTTTTATTTGATTGTTATGTTTATCAGATTTATTAGATAAGATTATTTCAGTTGGTTATTTAATTAGTTTCATTATTTAATTAGGTTACTTATTCTCCAAGGATTGTTTAACTATAAGTAGGGGTCATTAAGTTCTTTGAAATTTAAGAGCTTCATTGTTATATTATTAATAAAAAAGTTAGAAAAGAGTGCTTCACAAATAAGCAAGTTCTTGTTCATGTTTTTATTTAATTGGGTGTTCGATTAAGTGTCCGGGTCAACAATTTGTATCAGAGCTCAGGAATAGCTCATACACGGTAAGGAAGGTGAGAGATCAAAGACTTGGAGGTAGTTAAGATCAAGAACCAGCTGTTGAAGACATAAAAGTGGAGAACAAGAGTCGAGCCCGTGTGATTGGAGAAACAAAAACGTGAAGGCTTTCGATAAAAAAAAGGCGACAATAGAAGAACATGTTGATTCAATTTAATTATTATATCTTCGATTTACTGATTACTGCCGGCATTGAAGAAGAATAAAAAAATCGAGCAAAAGAAAGTAATTTTGGTTTCTTTGATGATCTTTTACAAGGAATGATATTGGCAAGTTAAACCAATTGAAAAATTAGGTGTTTTCGGTTAAGAAAATGAAAGGATCAGTGAAAACTTTTAGGAACAAGAATCCAGAGGAGAGGATAAAGACATCGTTTCTTTATTAACGAAACCGGAAAATAGATCGTTTATTAAAGAAGAAAAGGAGTTTGCAACGGTGGAGTCGGTTAAAAAAACCAAGGTGTGATGTTTAATATCCAGGATGGAAATGAATATCAAGTGAGACTGTTGTTTGCTTTACTAGGTGACCGAAATAGCAATCAATGGACCGGTGGTGCGTGCTCTGACGATCGACCGGATGATCAAAGACAAGGTCAAGGGAATGGTAGATCTATAGGGACCGTAACAACGTAGTCAAATGATCAAAAAGAGTTTTCGAGTAGAAAACAAGGATCGAGTTACCATATTCAGAATTATGGGGGTAATTATTGGAGATAATTCTGAATCTTGATGAATAAGCAAGATGAATTAAAGTTTGGTAGATGGATAATTAGTGAGTTTTATTTAATTGTAATGTTTATCAGATTTATTATATATGATTATTTTAATTGGTTATTTAGTTTCATTTTTTAATTAGGTTACTTATTCTCCAAGGATTGTTTAACTATAAATACGGGTCATTGAGTTATTTGTAATTTACGAGCTTCATTGTTATATTATTAACAAAAAAGTTGAAAAGAGTTTCACAATTAACAAAGTTCTTGGTCATGTTTTTATTTAATCGGGTGTTCGATCAAGTGTCTGGGCCAACACTGTACCCAATTGCTTCACAACCAGGTTATTAAGGTTGATTTGGTTCACGAAATTTGTTGAAAATGAAATTGTATTGTGATTAGAAATGGAACTTTAATCGAAACTTAATATGATTTAAAAAAAATACAAATGTGTTTCGTTGTATTTGTAATGGATTTGAAATGTTAAAATATTTTGCTTATGGTGTCTATAACAGTCGAGGGCCAATTGTGACACCCCAAAATTTTTAGTTAAACCTTTATCAAATCTCATTACCATACAATGAATTTAACTTTTATTCTCAGAAACAATTACGAACCAAATTGTTAAACAAACCCGAACCATTAATACCCGTTCACACGAAAGAATGCACCCGACAATATGAAATTTTAACCAACATAAATTATAGACGCATACGAGTTCGTATCCATGTATTTATATGCATTACATGAACAAAATATATATACAAGACACGCATACATACATATGTATACATATACACTTTCATGATACACATGAACCTCTTTATTACCCACCAACTAAACCACCATTCTAACTTTTCTTTTCTTCTTTCTTTCTCGGTTCCAAGACCACACCAAAATGCCCCTCCCCCCATGCATACCTCACATCACTTCCCTTATGTTTAATCAAATCACACACAATTCAAAAACACACCATAACAAATTAAGGAGACTTGTGTCCATCTATAAAAGCAACATGTTGGCTTAACTACTTTGACCTTGAGTGAAGACTAATAACCAGACAACATCTTCACCCATTCCTTTCAAAAAATTTGACCATCCTTCTCACCATCTCCCCTACAACTGAACTCAGCTCTTTCCGACCTTCTCTTGCCTCTTCAAGACACCTCACTCAGCTCCCTTGCAAGACCAAACACCGTAGCAGCCCCGGTGAACCCGAAGAACAAGAAACAAGCTTAAAGGATCACGTTTTGGACTCTCTCAAAAATTCTCCCCTTCTCCCTGCTAGCTACACGTAAGGATCCACTCCTAACATCTTTTTCACACTCTCAAAACACTTAAACATAAGTTAAACAAAGATTAATGGGTTAATCTCACAAGAAAACATAACAAAACTCTCTTGAAAAACATTTATGTAAAAACAGTTTCTGGACATAATGTATCACTACACTTCCACGACCCATATCTTGCTCAAAACTTGTCCAAATGATGCAAACTCAGAGTCCATGACTAATTAATCTCATTTACCTTTCCAAAGATTACAAGAACTCGGTCTAAATCGGTTGGACCAGTTCGTTATAACCCAAACAAGTTAAGGTGTTTGTTTTGTACCTTCGAACGTTATCAGTGTTTTTGACCGGTTTAAGTTTCGAATCATGAAAATTGTTCAAAGTATGTTAAAATGGTAAAATGTAAACTTTGATAATTTTTTGAACCCGTTTACTATGTTAAAAACTTTAAAAAAGTCAAAGTACTAAAACTGTTGAATCTAGAAGTTTTGAAATAAAAGATAAAGTTTAGTATCAAAACTGCCATTTCATGAAACTTGTGGACTGAAATCTGGTATCTGAATTTAAGAGTGAAAAGTGTCATAAAGTGACTGATAGTTTTAGTAAATTACAAAAATGTCCCTGTACTTTATTAAGATTTCAAAAAGTGTAAAAATATGTATTTTTACCAAAAATGACAATATAGAAAGTTATGGACCAATTTGAAAACTTATATTTTGCCATTAGATAAAAACCCATAAAAATAAATAAATGACATAATTTGTCCCTCAACTTAGTAAAATGATAAAATTAGCATAAAACTACCTTTTTATAAAAAAAATGGCAATTTTTAAAAGTTATGGACTATTTTGCAAACTTAAATTTTAATATTTTATACAAAACCTATAATTATGTATACTTTTAAAAAATGACCCTTGGCATATAGATAATTGTCAAAATGCGTTTTGTGATTTAAAATAGATATTTTATAAAAACGTTATAATGCCGAAATTTTATAAAAATACTTGGAAAATATTCTAAGAATACATAACATATTTTGGGAAATAATATTAGTTAATTTTTATAACTTATAATAAAACAACTGAGAAGGTACAAACACCTAACCGAACCAAAGTTAACCCAACGAGAAATCAAATTTTTAAAATTCACTAAGTGTAATAAAACTTGTATAACGCTTGAACTTGGGAAGTTCAAAACAACTCAAACAGATCCTTAATATTGTAGGAGTCGGTAGGAAATCCTAGTAAACAATTTTCGGATCGCAAGAACTGCAACTATCAACTGTGAGTTTACAGCCCCACCTTTTACTGTTTTAACCGTTTTCAACTTTTAGGGTGAGAAACGACTTGCAAACATATTTGGATATATTTACTTGATTAAGAACTCATGATTACTTAGTGTAACTTTTACACACTTAATCTCCATAGCATTATATCAAACCGTTAAGCGTGTATTGTAGCGATGGAATATGGGATAGTACTATTGAGCCTGACAAGCCCTACTCTGGAGACGGGTCACGCGGGGTTCGATATTAGCCTACACAACAGGTTGGTGTCGGTGTAGAAATTCAACACTAATGCAAAACAGTGTCAGCTTCGGGGGCGGTACACTAGAGTAATGTGATTATATGACTAGCGATCATTCTCTTGATACCTGTTTTAAATATGATCCAATAAAACAAACTTGAAACTTGCAACTTATTGAAACTAATATTTGAAACTCTTTTGAAACAAACCAGTGAACTCACCAACCTCGTGTTGACGCTTTAAGTATGTTTACTCAGGTAACGAGGATGCACGATAAGACTAAGGGCTAGTAGTGGAGTCTTGAATGCATTACTTTTGTTAAAACATTGAAACTCATTATGTTTTATAATTGTGCTTTGCTGCACTTAAACAATTTAAGCTTTCGCATTAACATTTTAAGCTTTCGCAACTCTGAATGTATTTTGAAATGGTTATCATATTGAATAGATGAATGTATTTTATTAAATTGCATGTAATGATTCATTCAATGTGATCGATGACTTTGATCTTGCCAATTCGTTACGCCTTCATTTGCGTTGTCAACCGCGGAATAAATTTAGTGGTGTGAAACCAATGGTGGTGGTGGGTAATGGCAACATGTGGCGTGGCAACGGCGGGAGGCAATGACGGGGTGACGGTAGGTAGTGAAGGGTGACGGCCGATGGCAAGCGGCGACGGTAGGCAGGGGTGGGTGGCGCCAAGTGCCAGCAAGCGGCGCCGACAAGGGCGATGCCAGTTGTTGGTGAGAGGCGGGTGTTGGTGGTTTGTCGGCAGGCAGAATCAATGCCGGAAGCAGTTGGGGGAGGTGTTAGTCGGTGCGATAATTTAGGGTAAGGATGTACAACGGTTCAAGAACCGGTTCTACCAAACCGATCCGAAACGGAAATTTATTAATTATGGAACCAAAACCGAACTGTTATTAACATAAACGGTTTGGTTCCTAAACGGTTATTGTCCGTCAGCTTCTAAACGGTTCCAACGGAACCGTTAACAAACTCGTTTTAACATGTAGCCGAAGGAAACCTGACCGTGTTCAACCCGGCTCACGCATGTTCCAATAACAATATGAAGATGAAAAAAACTTTTAGCCACTATAAAAATTTAGCAAAAACCTCAAACCAAACTCATCTCTTATAAGGTTTGTATTAACATTGAGAAGAAATAAAATTACGCCATGATTTCGATAATCATGAAGAAGTAAGCAAAAAGATTAATAAACGGAAATCAAATATCATTAAAGAACAGGAAGAATAAAGAATAATAAGTTTGAACAAAATCTAAATGAAAAGAAAAAATCTTCAATTTTGAATCGTGTTTTCTAACCGGACTTGAAAGCTTGATTATTGATCAAGAAGAAGAAGCATGAAAATTTAAATTCCACTTGATTACTTGAAATCGCAGGTGGAAGAATTACACCAAGGAACCATGAAAAGCCTTGTGGAATTTGGTTTAGGTGAAAAGCCTGTTGGAAGTTTTGTTACCCTTATTCTACGTAGATATATATTTTTCCATGCATGAAATGTGAAAAGTCTCATGAAAATATGAAAATTAACGGTTCCTATTGGTTCTTCAATATAACCTGATAAAAGAACCAGAACAAAAAATCTTCATTTTCTTCAACCGCGAAACGTAACTTATGGATTCGGTTCAGTTCGAGTTCCTCAGCTCCTAACGGTTCGGTGACCCCTAGTTGAGGGCGATCAATGGTGAGTACATGGAACATTCCTGCGAAATTCTACAAAATCATTTGTAACATTAGAGGAATTTGAATTCTTTAGTTGGATTTGGTTGGAATTTATTCCAATTCCAATTCTTATTCCTTCTCATGGTAAACAAACACAACAAAAGATAGCATTTAAATTCCATCAACTCCATCCAATTCCGTTCAACCAAACAGACCATAACTATATTTCTCATAGCCAACCAAACACAACAAAAAATAAAATTTAAATTCTTATTATGATAGGTTGACCATGAGAAGAATTATAATAAGAATTTTGAATCGAAATAAATTCAACCAAATCTTACTCATTATAGAATTCAAAATCCCCTCATATTATAAATGATTTTGAAGAATTTCGTAGGATTGTTCTGTATACTCACCATCAATCATCACAACTACCGCATCAACTAACCTTGTCGTCACCACCCGCCCCGAACTGCTTTCTCCGTTGATGGCGCCAACCGCCACCTTCGTCGGAACTAACTGTCACCACCTCTAGCCTTCACTTCGTCAACACTGACTGCTATCTACTGCTGCCACCAGCCACCAACCGTCAAATCCACCATCCACCAATAATTTAACAGCATTTCAATTCCGTAACAAATACAGCCAAACACGATTATTATTTTCAAAAGATGTTATAAATTACAATTCAAATTTCATTTTAATTATAAATCCAATATTATTTGCAACAAATTTGACTAAACAAACGCTTCCTAGAGTTCTGATTTAATATTGATAATGAGACAAAGAGACGAGACGAGAGGAAAACCAGCAACTTGGTGACCAAGCTTCACGTGATGTAATTCAACGCGTCATATCTTATTAAGCAATCATATCCAAATACCCGCTTAAAACTCAAAATTAAATTAATCAGGTCAATTCAGCCTCCCGGAGATCCTGTCAATACTCTATATATATACCACTTCTCGAACTTCATTTCCCATTATTATTAAACACACACAAACAACAAACCATTTCGATCTTTCCATTTCAATTCCCAAAATTCATCCACAAGAACAACAGATTAAGAATGGGTGGTTGCTTCTCTACACCTGGTGATTCTGTTTCCAGTTCCAGTTCCAGTTCTAAATCAAGTTCCAATTCCGCTCTCGTCATATTGGCTTCAGGTGAATTGCGACCGTATTCCACTCCCGTCTTTGTTTCCGACGTTCTTCAAATGGAATCAGCCGCCGATTTTTTTGTCTGCAACTCAGACAATCTATGTTACGACGAGCATATTACACCTCTAGATGCCGAACACGAGCTCGATGCGGGTCAGATCTACTTCGTTTTACCCGTCTCCAAACTTCGTCATCGTCTCAGTGCTTCAGAAATGGCCGCACTTGCAGTCAAAGCTAGCGTCGCCCTTGATACAAAAAAACCTAATTCACAGCGATCCAACGGTAGGAAGAATAATAGATCGAAGATCTCTCCTTTTGTTGTGATGGAAAGCAGTAATATCAGAGTGATTGTTGATGATGAAGCACAAAGTAAGCGATTGTATGAAAAGCAACAGGCTCTAGGAGTTTCTAGATCTGGATCGATACGGAAGATGCAGTCAAGGAAACCGCGATTGACTGTTCGATCTTTTAAGCTTCGTCTCTCTACAATTTACGAATCTGATCATTCTCATTCTCATAAATACACTTAATTTGTTTTATGATTATTTATTTATTTTTTTTTTTATATTTTTGGCTTGATGAAATCCATGTATATAATGGACTCATGATTCAATCGGAGTATTATAAGATTGTTAAAGATTGTTAATTTGCTTCTTTAATCTTCTTGTCTGTTATTTCCTTGTTTATGTGTTTGTGTATATTTGTGGGCTTAAGGCGCTTGGCCCGAAACAAAGTAGACAATAGCATTCGTCTAATACCTTGGATACTACCTATGGGAGTGTTTTATTGAATTCTTATTTTGAGGTGAGTTAAGGGTTTTTCACAAAGGTGGTTTAATACTGGATTGGTGGCGTGATGTCGGCACGCTTTCAACGTCTCGATAAGTGGAAGGTTGACATGTTCGTTATGATGAGACCAGGTGACCATGCAATTCGTTAAGAAAAACGATGTTGGTTTGAGTTTATAATTGTAATAAAACTGCTCAAAATGTACAAAAAAGAGAGTAATAATCATGACTAATTTAGATATATTTGATATTTCAAAAAACAAATATCATTCCATCTATCTCTACAAAAAAGGTTCCAAAAAAATAAATATTCTTAATTGGCGAGCGGAGCAAGACAGAATCCCAACGACAATCACTCTACATAAGGAATAAAACGTTGAACCGTTGGCCTGCAAATTATGTGGGGAACATAAGGAATCGAGGGACCATTTATTCACATCGTGCTTGACTTCAAACTATATTTGAAATTATGTAAGTCATTGGTGCAAGATTCATAATATTTTTTGCTTTTGTTTTTTGCTACTTAATGGAGATTCATAAAACAATTCACGCTATTGAAAATAAAAAGAAGATGGTTCAAGCAATTATTCTCACCTCGGTATGGTGTATATGGAAGACGCATACTGAAACTCGATTTCGCCAATCTATAGTTTCAATGGAGAAAAATCATTGAGGACATAAAAGCCCTTAGCTTTCTTTCGATTAAAAATAGATTAAAAAGACGTATGATGGACTGGATTTATGGGTATCTTTTAATGTCAGATATTTATCTTATATAGTTTCATTGTATCCCGGTTTGTTTTATTTTCTCTCATTGTATTGGTGTCCTATATTGAGGATTTAACTTCTTGCTAGCCTCGATGAAAAAAATAGTTTTTTCGCTTTAACTGTTCCAATTAAAAATTTTGTAATTAATTTATTTGATAGTAATTATAACATATTGTTATTTCAGAAATATCAATGTTATTTAAAATTTGATTACATAATATTTTAATTAATTTCAGTTTCTCCTTTTTTTAAAATTTTAATTGAAATTTGATTTTATATTATTATATGTAATATAATTTGTTGATATTGAGATATTAATTTTGTTTTTTTTTTTCAATAACAAAGTCTCGAAAAGTTGCGATTACCTTGGGAAACGAACTACCGTTCTGCTCAAAGAATATATACGTAGTGATGGCCCACCCGCCTAACCTCGAACTTAACCGGAATAAAATTTATAAATTAAGACTCTAACCCATGACCTCTTATAAAAACAAGTAATGAGGTTATCATCAAGACAAATTATCTTTGATCATTATAATATTATGTAATTTATATATGCAAACTCGTGTAATACAAATGTTTATAACCTAGTCTATAAATATATAGGGAAAACGTCACATAGTATTAATTGATAAAGGTGTTCTAGTTAGATCACTAATGCATATTTTGCCTAAATTGGGTCACTACATCTTCAAATCGGGTCATTGTTAAATTTTGTTAGTTTAAATAAAGTAATAAAAGATAAGATGTGATGGTCAAAATTTTTAATGTAATTATATTTAAAAATATTAAAAAAAATGTTGATTATTGTAAAAGAAAATAGAAAACTTAAAAATCACGTCATCACTCTTAGTGAAAAATGCAAAAAAGAATGTTAAAACCCATAATTTTAATAAAACCTGAAAGTTTGAGTGACTTAATAAAAATATTGTTTAAACTTAACTAATAATTGAAATACGCTTTAAAAACTTGATAACTATTATGCAAATTTACCCTCACTATATATTAATAGTTTAATTGAATGCAAAGGTTTTCCACATTAAAAAAGTAATCCTCGTTGAAGACATTAAGATCGATCTATTCAGGTGGATTATACAAAGTTCCAGCCCAGGTTGTCACAGATATAATTGATTGTCTAAAAAAATTTTTTGTTGACTCTTAAAGAAAAAAACAAAACAAAACTACAAACCATACTAGAAACTTTGTCCTAATTGTTCCCAACATGTAGTATAACCCAAACAAAAAAAAATGTGTGCTGTGATTGTGAGTGCGGTTTGACTTTGACCCGAAATTATACTTTTATTTTCTATGGGTTCACATGTAGCTTGCATTCACGAACCATCCCGGTCAAAAAAGCCCACCGTGCCCCAAAAAGACTCGATTCCCCTTTGTTTTCTACTTTTTTGATAATCAGTTTCACATCTAAACATTTTTATCCTTCCTTTGATCTAACTTTTGTTATTTTACTTATTTCCCAACCGAATTTGCATTAAATTCTAAGGAGCTTATGTATCTTGTAGGAGTACTCTTCATAATTACGAAAGAAAACACCACTGAAAAAAAAGGAAAACAAATACAATAAGAGAGAGGAAATAACTATACTAATTAAAATAAAAAGCAAAAGATAAGTAGGAACAAAATTGTTTATGGCAAGCGTTCTGCGTTTGAGATAGTTTTCTCGAGATGTTTCTTAAGTATCATGATCAACTGTAGATTTGCATAATATGGTTTTGAAGGTATAAAACCATTAATATTATACGACCCTCTCGTGTTTAAGATTTCTTAAAGAAAGATATCAATGGAGGAAATTTCATTTTGGTATATCTTTTAATAATTAATAATGATAGATTATTAATGCTTAATGGACCGTCGTACCACTACAAAATTAATGAGTTCACTTATTGTGGAATTTCGATATTTAATCATTTACAGTTAATTACCATTTGACTTTAATCGTAAAGTTATTTCTTTCCTGATTATCTTCTGAATGAACAAACCCTTTTAAAAGGTAAGAGTATTCATGTATATAATGATTACCATACAAAATCATGCTATATAACTTTAACATCCTTATGTGACTGAAGTTTATCAATTTGGCATGTTAATTCTCATCTATGTTAACTCTTCTTTATTAATGGTTTGTACACGTACTTCTTTCAAAATTAAGCTATAAGTCATGACACTTTAGAACATGTGGTTTTTGGAACAAGACTCTTGGGTAGCATGAGACATCACATATTCACATTGCCCCACTAAGAATCAATCCAAGTGGATGTTGAGCGACACCTTCCACAAGGAAATTATTGCAATGTGCAAATGTCTAGAGAATTAAGGGTGACATTGATTAATTGTTTTGATTTTTGAAAAACTTTTATGTTTACGTAAGTGAAAAACAATTTATGTCACGAAAGTTGCATGCATTAAAATTTGGTGTATTTGTTTTAAATCATATTATTGATGGCTTTGTGTTTTATAGAATCTCTATAATATTGCGATGATTTATTATAATAAACTATATAATACGTCGGTGTAAATGCGTTAACCAACTTGGGCTATTGATTCTTTGCCTTTAATTGAATTCGAGCATATTGAAAGTTTTTGAACTTGTTACTTTTCCTAAAATTCAATGAAAAATTTTGAAAATTATATTTTAAAACTTTTTACAAGTAGTATGTAATGTAAACAGTTATAGTATGTTATCGTAAAACTCGTGTATTACATGAGGTTACATAATCAAAACTTAAAAATTTATCATTGAATCATTTTATATGTATATTAACTAGGTTAGAATCACGTGTATTATACGGGTTGAATAAATATAATGTTACATGCATCCTAAATGAAAGATATGTTTTTAAAAACTTTTTATTATACTCGTTAAAAAAGTTTTGATTTCAATAAAATAAAATATAATGTCATATTTTAACACATGTAGTCGTTAAGATATGTGTTTTAGAAAATAAACATTCATATGATAGCTATAAATTATCTTCTATATTATATATTTCTTATCTAGGTATCTAATTACAGTATATATATATATTTTTTTAAATTGGTAATAAAAAATAATTAGTATCATTATTTTTCTTTTTTTAATATTATAATAAAATTAGTTTAAACTTTATGATATTTAGCAAATCCGTTTACATAGCCAAAGGCTTTAAACAAAATTTACATATCATAATACTAAACTATGTCAATTTCAAACAAAATCAGTCATCCAGATATGCCACTTATGTCACCTGCACTTAGTCTCGGCTACTTGAGACTTTCATTCCATCAACGTGATATACATGCTAAAAGTGTTCAGCTTATGCCGGTGAGTTCTAAGTTTAATCATATTTTAAAGTACCTTTATGAAAACATTGTCATATTATCATATATATATATAGATATATATATCCATATAGGGGGTGTGTATTATGTGAACAAACTTTTATCTTGTGAACCAATAAACTAAATCTGGGCCTTCCATCTTATAAGAGATTCAATCTGGGCCCTTCATTTTTGTGTATACAGGGTAACACATGTATACACATGTGTTGGT
>WOUH02006800.1:0-17938 GCA_009936405.2 Stevia rebaudiana
ATGTACATAAGTGCTATGTGTTATGATTAGATGACATATAGGGTATGATAGTAACATGTTAGGCTTATGTGACAACTGTTGACCACCTAGTCAATAGTTGACTTTGACTTTCTATTTTTGGAAAGTTTCTATTTTTGAAAACTTTCTAATTATGAAAACTTGATGCTTATATGATAAGCATTAATTGAGTACATATATGCTGTCTAGATAACATGTTAGGATTATGTGGGCAAAGTGTGACTTAACTTTTTATTTATGGAAACCTTCTATTTAGGAAACTTTTAGAAAAAGCTTGTTCCTTTAATACACTTATAAACACAACCAAACAAAAAACAAATGTGTCACCAACGTGTCGTTGGGTCAAATCTAGAAAAAGGGTAAAAATGTAAAAAAAAAAATTAAACCATACAATCAATTGGAATTGTATAACACAATGGGTCTATGGACCAACACCAAAAAAAAAAATTCTTATAAATATCTTTGGTTAGGTATTTGCTAGCTATCTATTAGACGGTTATTGTAGCAGCGCGTAGTTGTCGAGGTGAGTTTATAGCCCCTCTTTACCTAACTGTTTTACTTTTGGTGCAATAAACTAAACAACTTTGATTTATTTTGATAAATGTACACACTATTTTTTGACACATTACATATATAGACTCATGGTAACTTAGGTTGTACAGTATATCTCATTTAGAGTCCTTCATTTTTCTTCTACGTATACCGTTTAATTATGTTTGATCAGGCATGGTAATCTAGATAGTACTATTGAGTTTGACAAACCCCATTCGGGCGAATGGTGGTTGTGCCGGGTGCATATTGACCTAAGTGTTACTTACCAATATTTTGTATGATAGATATTGGGTAGCAGCATCTATTAGTTACACGATATTTTGACTAGCTATCAATAGGTTTTAACTTGTGTTATGTGGTCCAACATTAAACTATAATTTGGGAAATTACCTTGATAAACTGAACTTTTCATGATTACTGAATCACTAGTTTATACAAGCATGTGAACTCACCAACCATCGTGGTGACACTTGTTTTTTAGTATGTTTCTCAGGTCTCTCTATACGCTTGCTTTGGAGCTTGGTAGAAGCTGCAAAGGAACTCCAGGCTTAGTTTAGTCATTTGTATTCTTTCATTTTGTACTTTTTACTTTTGTAATGGTGTGGTAAGCAATATTCGCTTCCGCACATTTAAATGCTACTGCACTTTGTAATGTATAACTTAGATCATACAATAAATATAAAATGTTTATCTTTTGTATGATTGATTGCTTAATTAATGGACTGAACTTGGTCACGTCACACCCGAATGTGAATGTTTCGACGAACAGAAATTTGGGGGGGGGGGGGGGGTGACACAGTGTACCCCTAAATATCATTTCTTTCATGAAAGCTCATAAGTGTTTACCTAAAGGTCATCCTGAAATCTTAGCACTCATCACGGAGAATCTCAAGGATGAGAAAAAGTTAGAAGATTTCCCAGTTGTGCACGACTTTACTAAGGTGTTTCAGAAGATCTCCCTGGACTACCTCCTCCACGTCAAGTTGAATTTCGAATTGATCTCACTCCAGGAGCAACTCCCATTGCTTACTCTGCCATATGTAATGATATTTACAAGATTAGTTATGATAACATAACTGTAACATCCGGTATTTTTAGGTTATTAACCCAACCTTAAAACTATGTGATTATTAATTTTATGACTTATTATATGTGTTTTATGTTTAATTAGGAGTAATTGAATGTATTACACAAAGTGCACAATGTACATAAACACTAAACTATGGGTAAACTACGATTTCCCGGATTACGTACTGACATTTATCCAAGAATGTTAGTGAACTAAAATCTAATCAATTATGAATCTATTATAAGAATAGGAATCATAGAACAAAATTCTGGATAGTAATATTAACATCTAAGACAAAAACGAAAGAAAACGGAATAAAACGCGTAAAACGCGATTTACGTCACTAGTGAACTAACGAGACGAATTGGGCAAAGCTAGTAGTAGACTAAGGAGTCTAAAAACCCATTAAGATGTTTGGGTTGAGCTAGAGAGCTCAAAGCCCAATAGAGAAGCCCAAGCCCATTTGAAAAGTCTAGCATTTAAAGCTAATAAAGGAAACTTTTCATTAACAAAACTGCAAAAATCCTCTTCTCCTCCCTCCCAATTCGACGGAAGCCCTAGAACCCATCAAGAATTCATTCTTAATTATTAAGAAAGATATGAAGTGATTTTGAGAAGGCTTTAACGATCTAAGGCACCTGTAGCGGTCAATTTTGAATTTTATTCGTAAAAAACTCAAGAACAAGTAAGTAGAAATTAGGGTTTACATGAATTCATGATTTTTGTGTTATAACATCCAATTGATGATTGTTTTGATATCAAATGGATTAAACGAGTGATTTGAACATAATACCATAACCAATTTCAAGGTAGTTTGGTCAATTGATGAGTTAGGGTTCTTGAAGCTTACTTAAATTTTCTATTTTCTTGGTTTATGGATCAATTGATGATGTGATGATGATTTTGATGTTAGAATAGGTTTGGATTAACATATGTATGATCAGTTTCAACAAAACTTGCAATTTGGAAATTAGGGTTCTTGATGATAAGCACAAATAGAGGATTTTTTATTATGTGTTAGGAATATGAGATTGATGAGCCATATAGTCTTATATGATATTAGTAAACATGTCTGAATGATGAAATGCTTGATAAACACTTAGGATCATAGATTTTCAAAATTAAATTAAGGTTTAGTAAACCTAAATTGGGGTTTTTTGGATATGTTATGATAAGTTGAAAGTAATGATAGAACATGAATTGTTACATGATTATATGATGTAACTTACTATAAGAGGAAACTTCATTCCTTAGTTGATTTCTAAATGTATGATGTGATATTTGTAACATGATGTGATGCTTGACTTGACAACATAGGATATATCTAAGGTGTATGAATGCTACTTTACACATGAAAAACATGTTTGATGTGCACATACTATATTAGGTAACTTTTATGGTAAAAGTTTAGCATGTGATGTAGACATGATGTGTAAGTGTAATGTGATTTACTTGAATGAATTGACCATATGGGATGTAACATGACATGTAAAGTAGAAATGACATGTATAGGTTATGTTTGCTATTTAATTCAAGTATGATGCTATATGTTATGCCTGATGATTAGATAATATATAGGGTATGTTAGTAGCATGCTAGGCTTATGTGACAACTGATTGACTATTTGGTCAACAGTTGACTTTGACGTTTCATTTTTCGAAAGTTCTATTTTTGGAAACTTTCTATTTATAGAAGCTATGTGATAACATAATATGTGTAGCATGATAGGATATGATTAATATGCTAAATAACATGCCAGGAACAACTCGATCGTGTGTTGACTTTGACCATCTATGTTTGGAAGGTTTCTTTTTTAAGAAACTTTCTATTTATGAAAACCTAAGTTGTAGTGTAATATACAGTAGGAAATGATAAACTTGATAAGTAGTTAACATGATAAGGTTGACTTGACCTAGCAGTCTATTTATAGAAACTTTTTATTTTAGGAAACTTTTGAGATAAAGCTAGTTCCTTTAATATACTTATAAACACAACTAAACAAACAACTAATGAGTCACCAACGTGTTGTCGGGTCAAACTAAACTAAACGGTAAAAATGTAATTTTTCAAAACAAAACAATCACTTGGAATGGTATAACATGTTGTGTCAAAGGACCAATATGGAATAAATCACTCATAAATATCTATGTTTAAGTATTGGCTAGCTGATTTCCTAGAAGCTATAGTCGCAACGCGTAACTGTCGAGGTGAGTTTCACGGCCCCTCGTTTTAAGCTCTTTTCCTTATTTGGGGGGAAACATACTCTTACTAAAACTATTTTAAGGCATATATAACTTGCTATAGTCTCTTGGTAACTTAGGTGGTACCTTTAAAGTCCTTCCTTTACTTTTGCGTATACCGTTTAATTGTGTTTGATCAGGCGAGGTAATCTAGATAGTACTATTGGTTTTGACATAGCCCACTCTGTTGGGGCCGGACGGGGTGCATATTGACCTAAGTTTTGCTTACGAATATTTTGTGAGATAGATATTGGTTGGAAGGCGTATATATCAATCAGCATCGATAGCGGCAGCTATTAGTTATACGATATTTGACCTGCAATCAATAAGATTATATGCTTGTGTATATATCCGCCTACTAAACTTTCAAACTTATTATAAACCTGTGAACTCACAAACCCTTTTGGTTGACACTTTTTAGTATGCTTCTCAGGTCGCTAAGGTGTGCACGATACAAGGACTGGGATGCATAGCTGGAGTCACATGCATCATTACTTTTATCGAATTGCATAAACATTATGTTTACTTTCAGTAAGTATGATAGACTTTTTCATATTACATAGACTTATGCTTTTTACTTAAACGCTTCCACAATACTTGCAAACTGTTTACGCTTCCGTATTTACTAAACATTAACTCAGATGTATTTATTAAACTTTTTAAATGTTGTCATGATTGAATGCAATGTATGTTCTTTTCAAAACTCATATAGAGTCATTCAATATGACCAATGACTTGGATCCTGGACCGGTCACACACCATGTTCACGCCCCCACATGCGGTGTCGGCAGGGGCGGGAATTTGGGGGTATGACAGATTGATATCAGAACCATTGGTTATAGAGAACTAGGTTTGCATGGAAGTGAATCTAGAATATAGCCGTAGACACAACACGTAGTTATGCACTATCATACTCTATCTGTTTATATACTTGTATGCTTATGTATGGTATAATGTAGTGATCATTTTTTTCCTTACGTGATGCTAACAAGGGGGAAGGTATTTCACCTTTATCTCATTTCTCATCTATGACGCGCCTGTACAAGAGGCGGGTGGATGCACTCTTGGAGACATTTTTCTTGATTGGGAAGATTTAGACACAGATGATATATCTACATCTTTAGGACACATGAAGTGGAAGCCCTAGTTGTGGCCCAAACTACAATTTCTGCTATACACCTTATACTAGGTGTTGAGACAGTGGACGACGCGCAGTCTGAAATGTCATCAAGTGACAGCAACAATTAAATTCCCTCATACTAGTTACCTATGCTATTTCTATCTTTCGAACTCGTCATGGACAATTTGTGCTCATATGACTATCAAACTTAAATTTGGATATTTTGGTTTAAATACTTTGCGTGAGACAAACTATTATTAATCAAGTATGCTTATTTATACATTTGAGATATTATTGTGTTATGTGATTGTTGTTATTTACTTATGCACATGTGGAATTATATTCTTGATATAATCTCATATTTGTATATTTGTGAATGAAAGATCATGTCTAGTAGAAGTGGTGCTCGCGGCGGCCATACTGGTGGACGTACCGGTGGTCGTGGAAATCTTAATGTCACTCCAAAGCAACTCAACGAGATCAACGAGCATGTGACTGCTGCTATTACTGCTTATGAGGCGGCAAGGCTCGCTGCTGAACATGCACAAGGCCAAGGTCAACATGGTAAACAAGTTACCTAACAAATTTCGTTTACTTAACGATTGTTACCTCGAAAAAAAAAATTTCTAGCGAGAAAATTTTCGTTAATCAAACTATCAAAATTGTTGTGGCACAGGGCTGCCTATGTGCATGTTCAAAGCATTTCTGGATTGCAAACCACACATTTTCAGTGTATCTGAAGGAGAGGTTGGTTTACTTACATAGATCGAGAAGTTAAAATCAGTTTTTAGTAGAAGTGGTTGTCTCCTAGCCAATCGTGTTAACTTCACTGCAGGCACTCTTCAGGGTGTTGCACTCTCGTGATGGAACGCCCAAGTTCAAGATTTGGGGCTTGGGGCGGCAAACGCGCTTCCATGGTATGAGTTTAAACAGATGTTGAATGATGACTACTGTCCTCAGGGAGAAGTACAAAAGCTAGAGGCAGAGTACTGGAATCACACAATGGATGGTTCTGAGATCGAGGCGTTCACTACACGCCAAGTTGAGTTAGCTCATCTTGGTTGCGATCTTGCTACCTAGTGCATAAACAAATTGAGATGTACATCAAGGGACTTGCGCCTCAAATCCAGGGAATGGTCATGTCGGCCAACCCTACGACTATGCATCAATTGGTTAGATTAGCTCATAAACTCACGGATCAAGCAGTCACCCAAGGCACACTTCCGAAATGAGTGGCTGGCTCTAAAACCGAAGATAGTGGTAAGCGCAAATGGGAGAACGATCAGAATAACAACAATCAGTCCCAACAACAACCTCGAAAACAGGACAATAACAAGAACTTTGATTCATCTTCGTCAAATACCCAGAGTGGATACACTGGGAACCTTCCTAAGTGTAATAAGTGTAGCTTTCATCATGTCAGGGAGTGTTTTGTATGCCAACATTGCAAAAAGGGTGGACACATTACAAAGGATTGCCGAGTTAACATCACTAGTAAGACGGTAGATAGAGTGGTACCCAAAAGGGGTGTTTTGAGTGCGGAAAAATGGGTCACTTCAAGAGGGACTGTCCTCAGTGGAAGAACAACAACAATAGGGGTAAAAACAACAGCAACAATGGTTGTGGTGTGGTTGGGGTGTGAGTGATGACGCGTCAGTAACACGCATGAGAGAGAGTGTCATAACCTAGGTGATGAAAAATGGTATAATGGGTGATCGAATGAGTGAGAGAGA
Organism: Stevia rebaudiana; assembly: GCA_009936405.2. NCBI lineage: Eukaryota > Viridiplantae > Streptophyta > Magnoliopsida > Asterales > Asteraceae > Stevia > Stevia rebaudiana. Next base: position 6,733 of record WOUH02006800.1, read on the forward strand.
TAACTTAATGATTAATTTAATCATTGTTTTTTTTTTAATTTAGATAATTATTAAAAGTAAAAATAAATAAAAACCATACTTAAATAATAAAAAATTATATAATTAAAAAAACACATGACTAAAAAAAAACTAAAAAATACTAAAAAAACTTAAAAATACTAAAAAAATCTAATCGTGATACTTTGCCATAATCCTAGCCTTCTCCTTCTCGGCTTGTTTGCGATCAATGCCGGTTAAGTGCTCGATGTTCATCCAAAGTGTTTGCAAGTTGATCGCACGTTGCCGTTCTCTCTTCAACTTGATTCTTGATTGGGTTAAATCGTTAAACTGACCGAGTTGTTGGGCTATCGTAGATAAACCCTCGGTACCCTTGGTATCCTCCGACATGTTTGGAGTTAGCCTTGTCTCTACCGCTTGGACGAACAGGCTCGTCATCTTTCATCTCGAGCTCATTATCGGTATCGTTAAGTTTAAAAGCAACACGAGCGTCCAAAGTCGCGTACTCACTTTCCGGCGTGCTAGAGTTGGACGTTTTTGAAATCTTTGTTGCTGACAATCATTTGGTCGTTTAATTCTTCTCAACAACTGTAGAGCGATGGCGTAAAAGTTCCATTGCCATCTAGTTGAAATTGTGAATACGACTCGTTGACAATCATTTGGTCATTTTGACCACTACGCCTCGAGGATTCATTTTGTCGCAATATCCCGTTGAATTTTTTAAATTGTGGGACATATCTTGCCACTTTGAAGATATCAAACCGTGAGTGCGGCGCTGGCCGGGGTCTATTTTCTTATAAAAATTTTCACTAACCACTTTACAAAAGATGGAGCCAGTTCTATTGCTGGCTAAAATGTTAGAAAATAAATAACGCGTAACAATAGAAATATATAAAATTTTAAAAATTAATTACAAAGACTAAAAAGTTATATATATATATACCAAAAACTTCATCCTCGGAACAGATGTGCTAAGCATGTGTCAACGCAAACTCCTCGACCGTCCACTTTTCAGCCTGGGTTCGAGTACCCTCTACACCACTGCTTGTCGAACCAGTTTTTTTTTCTTGTGTTTGCGTGGGTTTTTTCCCTTTTCTTGAGACGCAGGTTGTAGTTTGGGTTGAGACTCGGGTACGAATTCTTCAAACCCTAGAGATTCGGGTAGGTTAAGCGTGCGATTACCCGCATAATCGGAAAACTCAAGCATTTGGGTAAAATGCCCCGGTTGAATATTTAATGGGTCAAAAAAAGGTGGACGATTTTGGTCATATTGGTTGGGATTACATTGGTTTTGGTTGTATTGGTTGTATTGGTTTGGTTTAAATTAGTTTGGGTTAAATTTGTTTTATTGTTGGGGTTAAATTGGCTGGTATCCATTTCAAATTTTTATAAAAAATAGCGAAGAATAAGAGGTTTTTGTAGAAGAAATGTGTAAAAAATAGAGGAGAATGAGTGTGATATTCATAAAAAAATGATTTTTTATTAAATGCAACGTTCAAATGGATACGGGGCCCACACACCCAACGGCCCTCTCCTCTCCCCCACGCCGTTGCCTTAACCAAGCCGTTTCCTACCACACACCCCATCACGGGCCCTGTTTTGGTGTTCGGGGCGTGGCCGGCCCTCCGCCCACAGTGTGCCCACGCCCCACTATGAACAATCTTATTGTAATCATGTGACAAGCATCATTATCCACACAATAAATCGCTTCCGCACTTGTAATGTATAGCTCTGTATGTTAATGAACATATGTTTTATTATTCATTACATTACTATTTGCCTAACTAATGGACTGATCATGCTAAAGTCAGGACCCGATATGGTTATTCCGGCAAGAAGCCAAGAAGTACTTTGGGGAGTGACAATTGCCCCTTTTTTTTTAAATTCCCAAAGATTTTTTCTTAGTATCTAATTGTATTTAGACTTTTAAAAGAGTGTAAAACTGATGAAAACCAAAAAATTTATCGAAATATTCTATAACAAAAGTTTTACATTCCTCACGTGGTATGGAAACCATAACAATATAACTGCGGTACCGAAACAGTCGATCAAACCTACATCATTCACCGTTAGTTCATCATACATTACTTATATTTTCAAATACTCATTAAAATTCAATTAACTTTATTATTTTTTTTTTGGCCAAAAATTCTTCAAGGACAAACACCCACTCTTTTGCTTGCACATGCAACCGTATCTCTTCTTTTCATCTTCATCATCATCTTCTTTTGTTTCTTCTTCTCCCCTCACATCTTCTTCCTGTGCATGAAAGGTACAACTCACAATAGATTCACATGCTTTTAATTTAACCAAATTCTAAACTCTAATAAGAAATTACAAGTTGTTACCCAACATTATATGTCTAATAAGAAACAACTATTAAAGAATAACATCTCATGTTTATCAACCACTACAAACATTGTGTTTGATGTTTTATACACGTTTTAATTGATGTTTTATAAAACGTTATGACAAAGTTTATCAAAAAATTGTTTTTTGTATTAAACTATTTCATATGGGTTTAAAAATATATATTTAACAACTATCTAAAAATTAGAAAAAGAAGACTTTAAATAACACCCATATTAAAAATATTTTTCAAACGGCTTATTTTGATAAAATAAGTTTTCCACAAACAATTATTTAAATAAAACTCCTAATTTACGTATTTTTTTTAAATATCCAACCCTAAAGTTGAATTCAGACAAAAAAATTTCTAGACTAGTGCTACACGTTGCTGTCAACCATAAGTCCAAAATCAACGATAATTTTCAAACCAAATTGCACACTATTGAAAATTTGAATTTAAACCACATCATTTACACACCCACATATATGAAATCTTCAATTGACAAAAACAAGTACTTAATTTTAGAAATTACCTTGAATTTAAGATTTGGTTTTGATTTTAATTCTGATTCTGATTCTGATTCTGACTTGGAGCCGGAAGTCGAAGAATCTAAGCTCAAATCTAACTTGATCGATCTCTCTTGAAACAAAGGAGTAGAAATATGACTCGGGCTTGAACTACTTTCATTTACGTTACTTTGAATTCCTACGTCTGGTTTCATCATCGTCATCATCAACATTCTACTATCAATCATGTTCTCCTTGGCCTCTTGTTCATCTATTTACATTCAACAAACTTATTCAAGCACCATAAACACAAAATGGAAACAAATCTAAACATCAACAAGTGTGTTGAATTTTTAACCTTGAATTGGATGAATATTTGCAAGCTTTTGGGGTTGGATTCTTGAAGAATGATGAATCAAAGGAGCACACATTGTCATTCTATTGGTTATGTCTATAAAAGATCGACCATTCATTAAGCTTTTTGAAGATAAACACTCCATTGGAACCTCACCCGAGAGCGGGTTGCATATATATCTCTCGGCTTCGTTCCATTTTGAATTTAACTCGAACCCATCCAGTGAATACTCACAATTGCTTATTGATCGCAGTTGTAACGCTACAGGTTTTCAAAAGAAATCACTTATTGTTTGAGTTCACGTCTTTAAAGTGTAAATCACACTATTTCACTAAATAAATTGCTATTAAAAATTGTTAAACAAAAACGGGTTTCTAAAGAAAGACCGTAAATAGTTCACCTTTGAGCGCATTGGTGAACGAGTACGTAGACGGGTCGATTTCCTCTGCATAGACCAAAATTATTAATGATTTTAACAAACATGTGAATTGTAATAATCTAAGGTTAAGCACCTTAAGCATGGAAATTAGCCATTTTTTATAGATTGTTTGAGAAATTAACAAAGAAATGATACTAAAATTTAAAAGAGCAAGGCGCGGTTGCAGTTTACCTTTAAGCGAGTAACCGGGTGATGATGCAGTGCTAGAGATGGTGAAGTTGGAGAAGAGATATTTGGACTCTTCGTCTTTTGAACTTGTGATACGAGAAGTTGAGAAACGTCGTGACATGGTGTTATCTCGGCTAATCATTCGAAAAAAATTGTGAATAATAGTTGAGAAAATTTAGGATGAGCTTTCACACCCAATTCTTTCAAATCATGATCTTGATAATTTCTTTGAGAGTTCAAAGAATATTGTGTACTTATGACCGGAGAAAACGTTGGGATTGTCGAAGGCTTTTATGTCCTTCAAATCACATAAAGATTCCTATTTTATAAGAGTGACAAGGTGACAATTATTTGAATGTTGGTCGGATTTGGATGTTGGCATATCATGCCTTAAATTATTAATTCATATCGCTCTTAAATATTTTAAATTGAACTTATTTTTATTTTATTCAAAAAAATATAAATAAAAGCTCATAGACATGTATTATGTGGCCAACGGGCTTCAACGAGCCTAATTACGTACATCCGACAGTAAAACAGTGTCGAAAAATTAGTCCTAGAAAATTTCTTTTAAATTAAACCGTTTGCCACTTAAGAACTTAATTATCACACCACATGGTTCTATTACATGTTATTAAATGATTTATAATCAAAACAAGAGCTTAAATTTATAACTTAACACAACAAGTTCCATTTACAACACTAGAAGCTTCGTTCGATCCATAAAATTCATGCCCGGTCTCGTTTGCCTTAGATCCTACTTGTGACCTGCAAACACACATTTAAAACATCCATTTGTTCATGAGAACTAAGTAAGATCACTTTATAGGGCTTTACGGTTCGTTACAAAAGGGTTCCGTGCCTTAAAACGCGCTAAAACGTGCAAAACATAATTTGGATAGCAGCCTACCAGCGTAGGCTACGCCCAGGGCGTAGCCTATCCCCCATAAGTTTTTTGACTTTAGGTACCAGCATATGGTACTCTGCCTGCAACACCATTTTGTCAGTTTTTTTTCGTGTGTTGGACCCTCTTTTTTTATCCCGATCGTTACGATTCACCCGGAAATAATCCAATCCATAAAATTACATGTTTAATCACATATAAAAAACCATAATCAATTTTTTAATAAGAACAACAACCATATGCACATAAATCACCATTTTGTGCAATTAACTTTGACTTTGAGAAGTCAAATACTACAAGGCATTCACAATTCCTATGAATTACCTTAACATTTCATAACACATTAAATCATATATGTGCATATATATAAATCATCAATTGTGCATTTAGTTTGACCTCATAAGTCAAACAACTTCAAGGTCAATTTGGGCATCTCTTACCATGAATTGGCAAACCATAACTAGGCATTCACAATCCATGTGATTTAGCTTTATTTTCATATCGACTGGTTGTACACACATTTGTGTATCGATCCAATTCCAAACCGTTTCCTAAGTCTACAATCCTTGTAGATCATCCAGTTATTCACCAATAATCATCAACTTCACAATATTTGTGAATCAAACTTTTGCATCCAGACATCCTATTAATTACCATTACATGTCATAATCATTGGTTGTACACACATTTTCCTATCAATCCAAATACATCAACACATCTTTAGTCTACAGCCTTGTAGATCATCCGGCTATTTTCTAATAACCAACATGATCACATTCAACTATGAATCAATATTTGTCTACTCCTTATTAGATCAATTAGGGTGCTACATTCTTGATTGTCCACACTGTTGGATATTGGATGTCCGATCATCGGTCTAGGTGGTTGATACTCAATCTCCATTTCTTCCACCTACCAGATCCACACACTTCATACCTTGGTGCTTCATTGTTATATGCTTGGTTGATTATATCTTGTGATTTTCTGACTTTGATTGTTTATACTCGTCTAAGGAAGGACAATATTGGTCAACCTACGTCATCCTCTCGGTCCACCCAAACTAACCAATACCACAAGAGACTAAATAACCCTATCTCCTCTCGGTCTCAAGGGTGCAAAATACAAACTAGACTAGCAAATCAATTAAATCATCAAAACCACCATAGACAATAGTTCCTTAGACATAACCTATTACCAATCATATTTATCTTATGCAAAAACAGAAAAACACAAAATTGAATGTTAACAAAAATCAATCCAATCAAATAATTATCCAAAAACGCGATTAACGCGCAAATATAACAATCATCAACAACCCAGGAAACTATTAGGGCTCAGCCAATAATCATAATAATAATAAAAACTAATAAATATTTGTTACCGTTCAATCACAAAAATAATAATAGAATAAAGGTTGAGGACAGTCTCTTGTTCTCTGCTCTGTGCGACTTCTCTACAGTTGACAATATTATGTTAAAGGTGAAAGTAATTAGATTCTGGAAATTACCGGACCTTAAATTTCTGAATGATTGAGATGATACTTATTTATGAAGAGGTATGGAATATAATTTTGTAATAGCTTTATTTATTTATATATTTACTTTCAGATTTATATAGTTGTTTTGTTTATTATGCAGAACTAGAATCCAATGTAGTGTGTTGGGAAAATGGTTTTTTAGGTTTGAGAAAATGCTTTGTTTTTCTTGAATTTTTTTTATTCTTTGTTGGAAAAAGATTTTTCTTTTAATATTGAAGTGGGTGAGTATAACTTGACACAAAACTATCCAGTTTATAGAGTGTTAAAAATGATTCCTGATTCTTATATCATTTCTGAACTTGAAAAGAGGCATAGTAATGTTCAGGTACTTCAACTTTTCCAATAACCATTTTCTAATATTTATTGATCATATATAAAGATTTATTTATGACGAATACTTATGTTTTGATGTATAATCAAGCCTATTGAATCTGAGTCGCTCAACAAGACAAGTTTAGATCTTCAGTCATAGCTGACTATTGCAATGAAGGTGATGACGATTTTATATTTTGAAAATCCATATGAGTGTTGCATTCTTATTATATTTCTATACATTTACATTTTAAGGAACCTATATTGGTCATTGGCAACAATGATACTCCATTGTCAACCGTCAAACGAAAGCTTATAGATATTTATGATATTGAAGAATGTTCAAGTTTGTCTAGAATCAAAACCCATAATGCTGATGTAGAATATACAAAAAAGTTGGATAACAAAGTGAAGACTTTAAGACCTAAAGTTGAGAAAGGGTGTTCTTATCTGACTTCGTTATTAAAATTATAATGAAGTTGAGATCATGTTTGTTTTAAGATATAGGTGAAGGTAAGGTTAGTTCTTTGAATGATGATGAGAAGATTATTTACTTATAAAATATTTTTTATATTTAGAATCAATAGCTTTTTTCTTACATATTAATAAACATGAACTACATGAAAATATATTTTTACCTTCCCCATTGGTATATCTACAAATTGTTAGTGACATCGTCTTCTTAATGAATAAACTAACGTATGTATATAAACTTTTGTTTTAATTAAATCTCCAATATTTAACAAAATATAAACTAAATGCTTCAATCATTCAACATTTTATTTTTTACGTCGCGTAGTACACGGGTTTCTCACCTAATAATAGCATAAAGGTTGAGGAAAGTCTCTTGTTCTCTGCTCCGTGCGACTTCTCTACTTGACTACTTTTCTTCTTCTCTGTCTTCGTCTACTGCCGTCGCCAAATATTTGTTTTCCACGTGAAAACCCTTTCGAACTTACTGCCCCTTTTCTTTTCTCACGTTTTTTTTGAACGGCTTTCTTTTCTCTCGTAACCAAGGTTGTAAAAATCCCGACTAGCCTCCAATTAATCCCCGATTAATCACGAATCTTCACCTCACCGATTAGTGACCGATTATCATTAATCAGTTCCGTCGGTCAAAATAAATGCTCTTTAACATCGTGATTTTAGGTAAAACTGAACTAAATTTGTTCACAATTGAACAAAACTTGTTATAATTACATAGTCGGACTTATTTATGTGAACTTTGAAGTATTATATTCATATTAGTGTGAGTATATATACAATTTATAATAATTAAATATAAAACTTACAATCCGATTAATCCCGACTAATCCCGATTAATCCCTAGTCCCCACCTCGCTGCTCGACTAGCGCCTAGCGATTTCTACAACACTGCTTCTTATGATTAGTTAACTTTTAAGGATCACCTTGTCACATAAGTTTTGAAACAAGCGAGCGACTTTTATAGTTTTGTTCTTGAAGCGGAGCTAGTGTTGACTTGACTAAAACCTGGCTTGAGAATAGATATTACTATATTAGTCATCAGAACACAACATTACAATTAAAACGTTTTGAGTTAGTGTTGACTTGCTTGAACTTGGGTGATGAACTTCTATGATGTGTCTTGTCTAAATACTTAAAGCATTTGAAAACACAACTAAATAATCGAAAGACGTACAGTTTATGAATCCCAAGTACTCTCAAATCTTTTTACATTGTGCTCATATATTCCTTTCATTCCTTCTAATATACGTATACATTTAAAAACACAACAAAATAATCAAAAATACAGTTTGTAAATGTAATCCAAATACTCTCAAAATCTTTTTACATTGTGCTCATTATATACTATTTGCATTGTACCAAGGGTTTATGACCTTTTAATACCCAAAATATCAGTAATTTCTTTATAAAAAAACGTGAGTTTGACTTTAAGAATAAAATTTTATGCCGACCTTCAACCAATTAGAAGTTATAGTTCACCACTACTTATTTGATCAAAATTAGTAGCTTTTCGTGACACCAAGCTAGATTATCTTTAATAAACGTTAACTTTATTTTTAAGTTTGAGTGGTTTCAATATTACTTTTCTTTTAACTATGCCAGGATCAATTGACTCTCAACCAAATTGATTTAATTATCATTTTCAATTAGCAACGGAAGTTTGATTGTCAACTAGGGATCACACTTAATTAAAGAACACATGAAAAAGATGAAATTACATACAAATTAATAATAATTCGTGAGATTGTATATATTCAACAAGTCTAACTTGTTGCAATAAAAATCAGCACATCATCGGTTAAATACCTAGAACAACATTAACATTAATCTATTCTAGGAACCGATTTACAATATAATGCTAAAAATATAATAGATCATATCTAAGTAACATTAGGTAACCAAGATTTAAGCCTTTAAGGTCTCTAGGATAAACTCTAAAGTGTAGACTATAACATCACTTACTAATATGATTAATAGGACTGGTGCAACAACTCAACGTATGACACTAGTTTTTTACTTCTTGAACCATCTTTTCCCTGTGATCAGAATCCAAACCAAACAAATCAAAAGGAAACAAAAGATGAAAACAAGGATGAATCTCCTTACGTCAAAATCATTTTCAGTTATTTGTATATATATATCTACACTTTCAGTGAAATCAATGGAGAAAGGGCCAGGGGCAGGAGCTTCGGAAGATGACATCATTTTTTCAAGGGCTGATTCTAGTGTTGGAGGATGAAGAATTAATGAGAAATTGAAATATGTGTGTGTTTATATAATTATATAAGCATTCAATTCTCTTTTAAATCAAAGCTTGAAAGAAAGAAAAGAAAATCAAAGCACCATGTGTGGCTTGGGCTTTGAGCATGACTAATATGTTTAGAAAATGAAAAGAGATACCGAAATTGAGTATTAAGAGTTTTCCAAATTAAGGTAAAATTGTGAGGTACACCTTAAGTCCTTAACTAAGAATGTACAAATGTTAGTGCAACAAGTATAATTTCAACTTTGTTTTGTTGATAAACTTTTATGTATAAATTGCAACCAATGGGTTAGAGCCTCGTGCGTTGCCTTTTACGATTCGAATATATATGAAAAAGAAGATACGTAATGAACACGTTACTAAATGAACAAAAAATATTATAGGCATCGTTCATTCATCACACATTTATAAATCAACGAATGTACGTTCGTAAAATTTTTTAAAACTGGTAATTATTGGAATTTACCTACACGTCTTTTCTTTTTTTTTTTTTGCAATATGCGCAAGTTGTACGCATCATATAATATGTTGTAAATGAAGATTGAAGAATGTTATAAGACTAGAAATGTTTCTGACGCGCGTTGCGCGAGAAGTTCAACCAAGCTTCGAATATGAAAATGCGGATATAAAAACATATCTAAACTAATAACACATGGACTTCAACCAAGCTTCGAATATGAAAATGTGGATATAAAAACATAACTAAACTAATAACACGTGGACTTAGAACTCCAAGGTAGCAAGAAGACATGACAAAAGATTACTTTAGTAAAATAAAAGAAACCGAAAAAATAAATGATATACTTAAGAAACATTTCGAACTAACATAAATGTTTGCAAATTAAAAAAAAAAAACAAATAAAGAGGTTCTTAAAAGAAACTAGTATTATTCCGTCCGCGCGTTGCGGCGGAAACCTTTTGCGATGATATTTAATATTATTAACATTTTGGCTGCTTAATAACCATGCTGATTAAATGCGGATCCAAACGTCTGCATCACTGACTATTTAAGTAGGCAAAAATATCTTTTAAGAAAGTTACTTCTAAAGTTTCAAAACGACTGTATTCTAAAAGACTTTTAGCTGCTTTTTAGCCTTCTCCTTGTTCTTTTGAGTGAACAAAATCACATGATGGAAAGACCATGTCAATAGCCAAAAATGTCAGAGCCAACCTGTTATCATTTAAAACAAATTAATAAAAGAGGCTTCAGTTCTTTCTCTTTATTCAAATGGCAATGTACTTTGAAATGTGTAATATTTTGTAGTCATTTCCAACATTTCTTTAATAAATAGCCTGTAATTAGGAATTAAAATGAATGGACTTTATATATCACCCGTATTTAGGAATTAAAAAGAATGGAGCTTACTAACTTATGATCCGTTTTAGTGCATATTTCCAGCACACCATATCAGCAGCACCACCAAACCTGAAAACAAAATCTGTCAAGATTTCGCATTTGAGAAATGACAACACTTAACCCAGAAATCAAAACTTGAACTCTAATCGATCTTGATAGTAAGTAAAATATCTGACAAAAGGATGAGAAGCAGGCACTGTGATTCCCATAGAATAAACAAATACCCAAATATGTATGGTTTTCAAACAAAAACATTCAACATGTATGCAGTAACAGTGAATTCATAAAAGGATCACAATCTCAATCTAAGGAGAACAAATAACAGACAAAAACATCCCTCGTGGCTCCACCATTAACATTGGCGGATCTAGACATTTTAGTTAGCGATATCCTCTTTTCAAAAAAAAAAAATTATCCCGTACATTCAAGTTAATAAAAAAACAAATAAGAAAAACACACTAATAAATTAGGCTAAAAACGTACCTAATAGATCTCTCCTCTTCGGTTTTTCATCGCTTGAAATCGATCCATT
>WOUH02006807.1:0-17935 GCA_009936405.2 Stevia rebaudiana
TTTACTTTATGATTACTATTTTTGTTTACTCACTTAGCTTTACAGCTAACAAACTTATTTTCACATGTTTCAGGTGACGATTAGATGCTAGTGCTTAAGCTATGGACCTTGGACATAGTTTAGTTTAAATAATCAATTTAGTATTATTCATGTTTTGGATATTCCTTTCCTTTAGTACATTTTTATATAATGCTATTTAATTACTTATGCAACTTTAATAAATGCCATGTGCTTTGAATGCTTTTGAATGTCCTTTTCTCGTGCATCCCGATGATTCCGCCATCGGTCGGGGTGTTACATTAAAAAACATGAAGCATAAGTAATCAAAAGTACATGAATGAACAATTTATTGAACATGCATTTTGTGGGTTAAAAACATTAATGAATCGTGTACAAAAAAATAAGTTTGATAATGAATCACATATATTGCTATTATTGTGGCATGTCAGGAATACCAAAACTAGAGGCATATACTTTCATTGTTTGTTGATGACTGAACTTAAATCATACAACCAAGCTCGGTGAAACTGATGAGACAGGTCGTAACATATCCAAACAAGTGATTGCTAGAATGAGTTTAAGTTAATTCGAGTTCTAACCAAAATAAGTTTTCGTAAAAAATGATCGTTTTAGGAATAATATCAAATTGTTTTGGAATTTAACAAGTTCTAACCAAAATCAGTTTGCCTTGAACGAACTGTAATTGCCACCCCTACACCCGATCGTTAGAGGGCAATCGCACGTGGTGTGCACAAGGTTGAGATATATTTGAAAGTTGATGATATATCATATATCTAATGAATGAGAGTGAAACATATACATGCCTTTTTATACATAAGATTAAATATATAAGTAGAAAAGAGTATAAACGTAATATCAATGATTGCATGAGTACGATATGGTCGGATATGACGACTAACACGTTTAGTAATAATAATACAACCAACAGAAAAGAACCTCCCTGAACCATTTTTATAGTAACTCGTTACTCAAGAGTTGTTGTCTTTGATTGGTGTAACACAACAAAATAAACATATAAAACGTAATATAACTTATAATTATATGACACGCTCTATTTGAGGAAAAAAAAGCTTCAAGAGCAAAGACGTTTTAATAATGGGTCGTGACCAAAGATAAACTAAGAGTCTAAGACCATTTCTATTCACATCTAACCAACCTAACTTTTATTAAAAAACTAATATCTCTATCTTCCACCTACACCGTCATCCAAATTTTCACTTACATTCACATCCAACCCATATCCAATAATTTATGCTTAGTTTTCTATATTTTATCAATAAAATAAAAAAATTATTATTTATTTTGAAACATATAAGTTAATATTTTAATATAAAAAACATAAAAAGAAAAAATTAACTTAAACAAATGGTGAATACTTATTTTATATTAAAAAACACGTTTTTGAAATAGCTCGGTTTTTAAATAAAATTTACACCTGAATGTTCGTAGTTTTTTTTAAACAATACCGCGTTTTTAATTTTTTAAAAAGGTGCTATAATAACAGAAAAATAATTTTAAATATAAAATGAATTCTATGAGTAAAAAATGAAAAAATAAAATAAAAAAGTAGCCCATGGTCTTGACCAGAGAAACTAGAAAACTCGTCCATGCTTTAAAAAGATATTTATTAGAAGAATCAATTTTAAAAAATTGAAAAAGTTGCCATTTATTTCAATTTTCAATCGCGGGATTAAATACTATAATACGAACCACATTGAAATAAATATGAAAATTGAAGTACCCGATCAATGTCATCGTCTGCAACTCAGCTTCACCCAAAAGAAAAATCACACACATTCGTCTGAGCAAACATGGCAGCGACGGCGACGATCGCATTGAGGATGTTGGTGGCTATATTTGGTTGTGTGGGGTTATTTGCGTATTCTTACGCGGTGGATGGTTTCGCTTCTTGTATCGAAGTACACAATAGGTAATCACAATCTCAAATTACAGATGCGAGCCGAGCTTGAACTCACCCTGGCTCGGCTCGGCTCGTAATGAGCCCTCAGTATTCTCAAAATACTGCTCAAATTTCTTTATGACACATTGACACTGTGATTTGTTCTGTTTAGACGTAATATGAGATACAATTCCATTGAATTTTCATTATATCGAATGAATTTCATCAGTATTTTGAATTGCAGTATGAATGTACGATGATTGTTAATGTAATTTCTTCTCCCCCTTTTGTTTGGTTAAATTTGGATGTTCGTGGTTAGCAGTATCGTAATGTTATTGTTAACTCCACAATCTCAAGATTTAAATTAATTATTCATGATTATGTCTCTTAATCAAGAAGTAAAGAGTTGTTTCATATAATAAGTTTGTTCTCAAATTTGTTTCAGGTGGTTGATGGCCCTATATGCAGATTTTTTCTTAAATGTGGCTATTTTCGCTGTAAGAAAGTTTGATTCAGTTACACGGCTAAATCTTTAGCTAACATTGTACAAAGAAATATGCGATAAATCTTTTGTTAACATTGTACACATACTGGTTTTTACTATTTGAATCAAATGAACTAATCTGGTGTTGTATAATTATAATCTATAGGCTTGGGTTATCTACAAGGAATCAAACTGGATCACTGCATCTATTGTTATTGTTTTAATATGTGTTTTTAGCAGGTAATATTTTTGTTTAATAACAATGTAACAATCACTCTTGTTTTTTACTTATGTGCAATCGAGTTTGATTTGAGTTAATGCATGATTTAAAGGATTTTCTTCTTAGCATAGTTAATTTTGTAGTTATGTCCATAGATCCAGTTTGATGATGAATTATGTGATTTAAAATCACCTTTTCTTCTTGTTTTCTTGAAACTTTAATCAAATTGGTACATTTATCAAGTTTCCTTTCTTCTACAGCATCGCTACCAGTGGATATATCCTTTTGCAGGTTTTTAAATTTCCACCTGAAGAATCTTCCAATAATATGTTTTATTTTGTGTTGTCAAGAAATCAGAAAGGGTAAGAAGATACATATATGTATGTGTGTGTGTATATATATATAGAATGAGAATCATTACTATTCACTAAGTTAGTGAGAACAAAAAACAAATCTGAATCGCTTAGTTTTTTTCTATTAATACATATCTTTTAAACGGTGTGCTTGTTACATACAGGATCCAAGATTATTCATAATTTATATGAATTTAAAAAACAAATCAAAACTAGTTTATTCATATGTTTATTTTAATAACCTACACATGCCTATAGATGTGTAGGTTGTATACATAAACAAAAATTGAAACTAATATATTCATAATTTTCATGAATTCCAGAAAGAGAAACAATAAACATTACATTTATACCAAATTTATTAGTTCTAATTTTAAGATCGGAAAAATGATGGCTATTTGTTCCGGAGTTAATAAAAAAACTCAATTTGAACCCTCCATTTTATAATGTAACGCATGTGTTACTAAATCTGGACCCTCCAATTTGAAAAGGTACACATGTTTTTCTTTTTCGAAAATGCAACACATGTGTTACTTTTTCAAATGGACGATCCGAATTAAAAAATAAAGGGTCAAGATTAAGTTTTTTTGTTAACTCTCTAAGATCTGGTGCACATAAATACACGTCTTCTATATATCCTTTAATTGTAGTTATATTATAATTTATGATTTAGGGATGTGACTCGACACAAGTGGGGATGCTCTGTTGTAACTGCAAGAGTAATCTTTTTTGTAATTGGATTCTTGATGTTGGGAACTTTTATATACTTGCCTATTGTTGGTGGGTCTCCGTTCAATGCTAAAGTATTCACACCGTAAGTTGGTCATTTTCATATTTCCTTCTTCATAAATTATGTAAAGTTGAGATAAATAAATGTTGGCAGGTGCCTGATAGGAATATTAACTGACTTTTATGTCAACACTGCACTTTTATCGGTATGTCTCCATTCATTATATTTTTTGGTTGGCCAATTCTGTTAGTTTCAGAATTGTTCTTTATTATTATAACTAGCTTAAAACCCGTGTATTACATGGGTTACAAAATAAACAATTAAATTTTATATAAATGCCATCCATAACGTTTCAAGTTTTAACAGTATTTGTCATTAAATCCTTAACAAAATACTTTTAAAACTTGAACCGTTAACGATGAAAACTGTTAGGACTTAAAACGTTAGGGACGAAAATTTTTAAGACTTGAAGGAACAGTTTCTGTTAACGATGGACTGAAATTGTTTAGTAGTACAAAACTCAGGATAAAAAGTGTAGTTTTCTATTTAGATATATATGATAATTACTTAATTAGATAATTATTTAACATTTAAATTTAAAATATATATAGATAATTAATTAATATTTAACTTTAAAAAAATTGAAGAAAATAAGAAAATGTCATGTGACATTTTTTTGGAATGCTTTATTATAAGTAGATATGGTCAACGAACTTACTATTTAGTTTCTATGTGATGTTGCTAATACTTTTTTGCTCATTGATTAATGTAAAAGTAAATTTAATTTTCAGATGTGGGTAGCATATAAGGAATCAAGTTGGATAAGTGCTCTCTTTTGGATACTTTCATTTGTATGTTTAGGGAGGTAAGAATTTATCTAAACCAAATCACGATAATTAAAATAATAAATATACTTTTGGACTAATGTTTACATCAAACCTTTTAACAGTGTTACCACATGTGTATACATAGTGCGACAAACGTTCTATCTCTCACCTCAGCAGCCTATTTCCCTAATACTCTTCAACCACAAACACAGGTAAATTAATTCTACAAAAACTTGGTTAATTTTGATAGTCATATATGTATATATCAAGTATGTATTCAATTTTAAGATTTGTTTACTAACTCTGCCTCTACGACGATTAGTTATTAATTCAGTTTCTTCTTTTTCTTTGTATCTTATGATTGCAGAAATTTGTTGTCAAGTGAACCGTTACTGACAACTCATGGCAATATGTAACACTCTACAAGTTGTGTTTCCTGTTTTATAATAATTCTGGTATTTGTTTGTTGAAATACCTTTGACACATCATCTTTGAAATTCTGTTGTATTGTATGTTGGTTTTATTATTAATCTTATGAATTATATTTAAATCCACCCTCATAGTGATCACCACTATGAGCCAGAGATGTTCATGAATCGTTAAAATAAATCGAATCGTAAAAATTGAATCAAGTTCGCTGATTTGAAATGTATATTTCGGTTTATGGTTCAATAGTCAACGAACTGTTTGAAACTTGGAATTAGTCTTTTAGTCAACAACCTTTCGGGATTTCATGCTCTTTTCTGCATTTTTGATTAATCTAACACCAGAATCATGATGATATGCAAATCAAACACTTCGTGTTGTGTTCGTAAATGACATTTTAGCATTCATAAACCAAAACGAGATTTACAGAAACAAATCTTACACTATAACACCGATCATATACAATTATATGTGAGCAAGGAGGTACAGAAACCAATCATTACCGCTAGCAAGGTGCAAACCTATCCATCAGCCAAAACGCCGTTTCTTCCGGCAACTCATTCTCCGTCGCCGGCGATTTCAACAACACTGAAGCAGGTTTTTCTTTCTCCAACAGATTAATTCCTGATTCTTCGATTTGATCATCAGCTTCACTCAGAATTGTTTGAGATTTGAGGAAAAAATTAGGCAACTGCTGATTCTTCTTCTTCAACCGGATCTTGTCGGTAACCTTCGTTACTTCTCCGATCCACGAATTCACCACCGTCGACATTTTTCTCAACTTCAAAAATTTCTTGATTGTCTACCGTTTTTTGTTTTTGAAATTATGATTCGAGGAAGAGAAAGTGGAATCTATATATAGGGTATTTGATTGGAGAATACAAGATATTTAATCAATCTCTGGTTGAAAATGAACGTGACGGTGGCTGATGGAAGCGGATTTTTAAGAAAGAATATTCTGCCGGTCTGAACCCGCTGAAAAAAAACCCGGTTAGTAACTTGAAACCGAGCTCCATTTGGAACCGGTTTGAGAAAAAACGGTTAAGAACAACCAAAACTTTAGAAATCGGGTTGTAAACTTGTAATTCTAGACTTTGAAACTGTTTTCAATTAATCTAGTTCAACCCGAATGGAACTTCTCCGATTTGACCTCGTTTTAGATTTAACACTACTTGTCGTATTTGGATTTACCTTATTACAGTAAATCATGAATTTTATCAATTTCAGTGTTTACTTAGTTGTTTAATTTTAGTTATATTAAAACCAACTATAAATTTCCAAGATTTAACTCTATTCAGTTAAATTTAGATTTACTCTATTGAAGGAGGATAATGATAAATATTACTACTTATTCTCTTCATCAGAACTTTCTCAAATGAGTTTTAGCATTACATTATGCATCTCTATATGACATCAATTTGTAATTGCTGTTTGTATCACTCACTAACTAAAACTAAAGGTCAAGACCACTAACATTTACAAGTTCAACCACCACCTGCAGACCTCCCACCACCACGAGATAACAACCGTTTGAGAAGTGTTATTCTTTTTTGCATTTTAATATTCATGATCGAGCTTTCGTCGGCGCAACGCGTTGCGCATTTTTGACTAGTTTGTATACGTAATTGAAGGGAAAGTCCCACGGGTTGGCATTTTGTGGCTAGCCGACTTTGGAGGCTGGTCCATTTGAGCTCGAACCATGAGTATGATTATTGTGGTCCCTTTTATAAACTTGTACCAATTGTCCATAAACCTAAATTTTGTCTTGGACGAAAAATATAAAGAAAAGTTTATACTAGTATTTTCAACAAAATATAAATATTCATTAAGTTACTCACGTTATTTACAATTTTGGTCTAGAATCCAATCAGATGAAATATTTAGTCTATTATCAAATGATAATTACATGATGTTAAGAATATGTAAAAAAAAATAATTATATGTGCAGATCGGCGTGCCCAGCTTCTTCTCTTTCCTATATCTCCTCTTCCCAAGGATCTAGCTCTTTCATATCTTCTCATAGTCTCCGCCCGACCCTGACTTGCACACGAGCTCTTATTCATACGCGGCTTTCTTCGGCCCATCATGCCTCTCAACCTCAGCAAACAAGTGTCTCACATACGTGATACGTCCTATTAAAAATATCTAAAAAGTAAGATATTTACACAAAAGGGCAGTAATATCTTGTCAAGATGTTATGTGGATGCAAAACTTTGATTTTTCGTAATAAAAGAACAAAACAAGTACACATCGATACAATTTTGATGAAGGACAAAGACGAATATAACTCAAGTTAAATATCCTTTTTTTTTTTTTCTAACGACATCATTTGTGGTTCGTTTTGTGTATCAACTTTATTGAGTAATCGAGTACATTGTCATCTTTCACTCTATAGAGTTTTGTTATCTTAGTACATATCACTAATCACAGTATTATTCTATAGTATAGTTTTCATCCTATGTTATAGTGTTATGCTAATTTAAAGTTTAATATTCGGTTTTTGAATATTACATTTGGAGTAAATTACTCTATCTGTCCAGGATAATTTTTTACCCGAACCGGTTGGGAAAAACATCCGATATATATATATATATTTAAATCGGTCCCGTACACCTGATTTATGTGCATTTGGGCTTTTAGGAAAAAAAGTTGATGGACTTTACTTTTGGGCTAGAAATAGAAACTTATATTTGGGCCGGATCAAAGAGGATCCGGGTTTAAAGCTTCAAAAGGGGATTTCCGTATTTGATTTTCTTCTTTCACAAACTTAACCTAACCTTGTAGCCCTCACATCCGTTGCAGTTTCCGGCGAAATCAAAACTCTGACGATGTCGTACGACGACGTTGAGATCGAAGACATGGAGTGGAACGAAGAGCTCAAATCGTTTACGTATCCATGTCCTTGTGGAGACCTGTTTCAGATCACAAAAGAGGAGTTGAAGATCGGTGAAGAAATCGCTCGGTGCCCTAGTTGCTCGCTTTACATCACCGTTATATACAACATGGAAGATTTTACCGATCAGAAATCGAAGAAGACAATCGATCAGCCGAAACAACAACCGGTGGCTGTAGCTTAAAGAAACAAATTCAGGTTGTTAATCTATTTTTGTCTCAAGTGTCCGGCAGAGGTTTGATTGTAATTGTATCATTAGGGTTACGATTATTGGTTATTAGTATGATTGGATTTGGGAGCTTGTAATTTGATTGCACGATTCTGTTTGTGAGAATTTGATTTTGAGTAATTGAAGCTGATTATAGTGGTAATGACACAAAAGTATGAATCTTTTTATGTTTTTTACTGTTTTCATGGATTGTTTAAATTCTATGAGAAGTTTTTCAAAATTTGTGGGATGTTTTTTTATTATCAGTACATCAACATGTGAGTCGGATGATATATAACAATTAGAATGACACCTTTGCTGCCTTGAAAGTACTTTGTTATAATCTGGCTGTTTATACTTTATAGTGGCTGAATTTGATAGACTTGTGAGTGAATAGATGCATGAAGTTTGAGATAATTTTATGAATAACCCATATAATATTTGTAAGTTTACATTGCTCTTAAAGGTTCACCAAGTTTGCTCTTTTAGCTTGTTGGAAAAGTTGAGTATAAATTTGTATTGGAGTAATTTTTAACACACAAGGAGTGGTAGACTCGAATGTTGCTCCAATGTAAAGTTTGGGTTGCAAAAATATTTATAAAATGAACTTGGATTGAATATTAACGTTGCTTTTTGTTGTGGCATATTGATCATATGGTTTCTTTTTTCCAATGTCTTACAAATCACCCAAGAGTTTATACTATTGAGTCTGTTCCACAACATCAATAAGTACATTTTTTCTACCATTTAAAGGCGATAACCTTAACCCACTTTTAGAAGTTAAACTTAGTATTGAATTGATATTCAATAACAACCCATTTGACCTGATTTTTAAGCACAATGTATTAAAATTAGATAATTTGTTTACTCAACCTTGTATAATACACAGGGTTTAACCCTAGTATGAATATATATAAAATAATTATAAAATTATGAAATACCTAATGTAGGTTTGTGACTTTATTGAAACACGTAATGTAATGAAACACTCATCAACCATATTAAGTTTAATAAAAATATTCATACATTGAATTAACTAATGAAAGTTAATGGTTTTATAGGAAAAAAAAGAAGCTTTGATGAACTTTTGTAAGACAGCTGTGGAACTTACCTTAGTAACAATTGCTTGTAGTTTTATATGAGAAAGTTTCATTTGAGAAAGGTTCATTTGAGAAAAAGTCCTTTATCTGAGAATTAAAAGAGCACATATGTATTCCTTTGAATTCATATATGTTTTTCCTAAAAGATTTAGTCGATTTTATTCCTTCTTTTCATCTATTTACGTTGGCATATATGCAGTATGATATTAATTCATATAATATAAGGCAATTAAAAAAGTAAGTAAGTTTAGTGAGACACTTGTGAAACTTATAGCTTAGTTACCATGAAAAGCTCGGAAGAGATTAACTTCCGTAAACCATAATTCAAATAGACTTACCATAACATTTCCTGGAAAGTAATACGAAAAGCAATTAATTTCTTGGAGTTTCATGACGGAGTAAGTAACGAAAGTCCAACCAGATCCAAAAGCACATTGTGTCAACTAATTTTGGTGTTTACATCTTTTTTTTCTAAATTTTGATTGGCCAGCAGTTTGTTTGTTTCCCTTTGTGGTAAAAGACGAAGACAAATAAAAATACAAATCATTTAAATATAATCTTCGTTCTCTCCAAAGAATATCTTCTAAAACACAATGCAGTACGTATGTTCTCTCATCTTATTCCACTTGAGTATAAATAACCATCTCTTTCATTCAAATCATCACAACAACTTCAATTAAAAGTTTAAACAGACTCACTTCTTTCGATTTTTATGGCGTCAATTCGAAAATACTCTTTCATTCTCATTGTTATGAGCCTTATAAGCTTCGCGTCATGTGATACTGGAATTGGAACCATCAATGATCCTCCATACTTACGTACGCAATGTCGTCGTAATACATATACATGATACATCAATACACACACATACAACATTGCATGCATTTATATATATAACATATACAAATAATAATATTATTGATGAACATGTTTATATTGTCATTACAGCATCAGCGTGTTACGGGTTTCAAGATCAAGGAGTTATGATAGCAGCCGCGAATGAAGATTTATGGGAAGATGGAGGTGCTTGTGGAAAACATTTCCAGGTGACGTGTACTGGTGGGACCAACCAAGGTACACCACACCCTTGTACGGACAACCCCACCGTAACCGTCATGATCACCGACTTCTGCCCGCCGCCTGGTTGTCAAGGCGATCTTGACTTGTCACGCGAAGCGTTTTCCATCGTTGCTGATCCTGCTGCTGGTGGAATCAAAATCTCATTCCAAGAGTACGATTAACATTTATTATTTGTTACTTTTATTAGTTAATTATAATTAAGAAATCGAAAACGTTTATATGTATTATTGTTATTATTACACATTTACACGTATAACATTGTGTAGGGTTTGAAGAAGAAGAAAGATCACAAAAGTTGCATTCAATTCAAAGTTCTTTAATGCTCGCAGTACGTTGGGATCGAGATTAGGCTTTCCAATAATCTGGATTTTTTTAATTTCATTTTTATTTGTTGTTCATGTTGATGTTTAATGAAATATTCCTTTTCTTTACGTTAATTGGTATTCCAAGAAATCAAGGGGTTTAGATAACTAACTTTTAACTAACATACTAACATAATTAATTATGCCATTACTACTGCCATATATAAAACACCTACTATATCAGATTATATTTCGTTTATAACACCAAAATCAAATGCCACACATTTAAAACTAATATTACACATACCCGAGTTTTCCATCTTAAAACTCCAAAAATTTAGACCTATATCAAATGAACTTGATTACTTGTGGTACCAAAAAGATATTGATTTCAAAACAACAATTAAGTATCAACCACTGATTTCTCTTCATCATCATCAACAACATCAAGAAAATTAAATTGCTGATCAAGATCATGATGTTTGATGTTCTTCTCAATCAAAATATCATCAATCACCAATTCTTTGGATGTTAGATTATCTTGTTTTCGATGAGGGCCATATGTGTGAATCAGATAATGAGCAACCGACTTGAAACCAAGATGTAACGCCTATAAATGTAACCAACAAAATCATAACAATTAACTTTTTCTATTTATTATTCTTTAAAGAGTGATGAAATAAAGATTATGAACTTAACAACCCGCGGGTAAAAATTTCCAACAGGTTCCCATCCTTTTGCTCTGCGACAACAGCTACAGTTGCATATATCTCTACAAACGGGACAAACCCAATCGGGGTTCGCACTTACTTCTAGAACATTCTCACCGTATCTGCACGATTACCATAAAAAAACCTAGAAAAATCATTTATAACACAACATGCTTCTACTTTACATGCTCAAACAAAACACTATTAGTCACATACTTATACTCAGACAATCAAAGTATGTTTAATATTTTTCGTCCAAATTAACTAACATAAATGCGATAAGGGAAATAATTTAACAAACAGAGTGTCAATGGTAACTAAATTAAGATAAAAAAAAAATGTATTTTAAGTTGAAAAATAGACTGAAATAGGGTCATGTTCTGTTCACAAGATCACATAATATCATACTTAACCTTTTAAACAAGCAAATGCTACAATACAGCTTTTGTCCAGTTTTACACTTGCAGCAATTTGAACGAATACCTGCAATTTTCCTCCTGCAAGAAGTTGTCAATTTATGATAGTATATTTTTTTATATAACATAATATATACTATTTAATTACCTATAACATAAATTCATATATTATGATCAGTTATTTGTAAATATATAGTCAATATATTAAAGAAAATATATGGCAAACTCCAAATGTTTAACTCCAACTCTCTAAACTAACTAAGTTTTGCAACATTCATCCACCATGGGACTCAAACTTATACAACACAACATCAACCGTTAAGTTAAAGGTCAATCAGTATATAAAAAAACTCAAAATATAAAGTAATCTATCAATCAGTTATTCAGTTGGTACCATTAACAATAGTGGTAAGAGTTAATGACAAAAGGATCAACTGGTTGGACTATTTGTTTGTTATACCATCAGTTGGTTGTTCCCCTTAATAGAAATCTGAATTCAAAACCAAGAACACAAATTGACAACATTTTTAAACAACAAAAAAGAATGAATTCAAGACCTGCATTGATGACAACGTTTTCCCGCGTAAGGACAATAAGTATGCTTCATCTCATCATCATCCCCATTTACTAGATGTTTCCAATTTTCTATGTGATCACCAAGCATCTTTACATGATCTTCAGTATAAACCTCAATTTTGACATCCATCATTAGTTTGGGTTTTGGATTGTACTTCTTTTCATAAATAACTGCGGGCATCTTCCTTAACCTGATGAAATTGTATAATTTCATAACAAGGGTTACAATCCAAACATAAATCAAATAAGAAAACCCTTCCAGTTTAACAAATTGGGAGCTGAATTTCATTTGTGAGTGATCAATCGTTGATACCTGAAAGAGCGCCTCCGTGAAGAAGACGAAACGGGCGAAGGTTTTTGAGGACGGACGGATCTGATTTTGGGTTTAGTTGGAGGTTTGAGGTTACGAGAGAGGTCTAGAATGCCGAGTTTGTGCATCTTTTGAAGATTTTCCTTGATTCTCTGCTCTCGAGACATCTCGTACTCTGCAACTCCGCCTTCATCGTTCTGCATTCCTCCTCCGATTTCGCCATTTTCGTCTCCGTTACTTATCGTCATCATTTGCGGCTGGTGTCACTGATAGTAGTCACTATTCACCCGCCGTTTACATGTTTGAACAAAATAAATAAAGAAAACTCCAATTTTCGTCAACACAAATCAGGTAAAACTCTATAAACATCTGCTTCATAAATATTCCAAAAAATATCACTATCTTATTTTCTTTAACCTTTTAAAACTTTTAATTATTTAAATTAATTAGATTAAAATTTTAAATTCTTTTATACTTTTTATATTATCTTAAATTATAATATAAATTTAAATTTGTTATCATCTAATTAATTATTTATCTTATATATTTAAAAAAGTAAACTGCATTTATTATTCATTAGGTTGTAATACGTAACAGTTTCAGTCCACCATTAACAGAAACGGTCTCTAATGTTTCAATTCTTATCAATTTTCATCCATAACGTTTCAAGTCTTATAACTTTTTACTTAACGTTTCAAGTTTTAACAGTTTTCGTCCATAAATTTAATTGTATAATTATCAACTAAATTTAAGGAATTTATATTTAAAAGGTTTCTAATAAATAGTTTAAAAATCTAAAAGCATTTTATAGTCATAAAAATGTTAAACATTTATTTTATTGAGTAGTCACAACATAGTAATTTAATATATATATTAAATGATTAAATAATAAAATTTTAAGTATTAATTATGTAAACTCGTGTAATACACGGGTTATAATCTACTAAAATGATATAGTTACTCAAATTTAAGTTTATACGGAGCTTTTTTAGGGATAAAGGTCACAAAGTTAAGATGTTTTTAGTAAGTTTTATAAAGCCATTAGACTGTGGTGGCTTTTTGGTGTTTGTTAAAGGCTTCATAGCTAGATTTTTTTCTCATATAAATTCGGATATAGATTCAAGGATTTTATGTTTGTTTGATATTAATTGTTGGTATGATTGCATGTTTATTTGTTATGCATCTTTCTATTCTTTCGTTTTATGCTATTATCTTTTGTATTAAGTGTGCAACATTTTATTCTTACCATGTTTCATGTTTGTACCTATAAAAAATGATATAAATAGAAATATCAACAAATGGAACAAAATAAAATTACTTATATTTATAGTTGTGCGACGTATCTGATCGGAGGTCTCTCTAGGAGTAATATGTCTCTCTATCCCATTGGGATAGTTGGATTTATTAGGTAAGTCCATGGACCTAACGTCTGTTAGTTAGAAGTTAGAAAATGGGATGCGAAGATCATTTCAGTCGACAAGGCAAAGGCAAATTTGTCATTTCACACTTCGGATTTTCATATCATCTACATCATATATATAATGTTTATTGTCAGATTTATACATTTAATATTTTAATTGTATACTTAGATATAACTAAAATATTTATAGTTTCATCCATACATGTCATCTTCTAGTTCTTTTCAGCATATATTAAAGAATAACAAGAGCCTCTAGTTATTTAGTGAAAAAAATCTAGCGACTATCAAGGAAGGTCTCTAGAAATAAGCTTGTATTGCATTTTAGAGTTGCATGGAGAGGATTTATTGCCAAATATAGATTCAAGAACCATAACACCATAATTTCGAAACCAAACTATACCCAAAACTAGTTTCCAACATGAAAGCTTTATGTTGCTTTCTTTTCCTCTCTATTCTCTCCATAATCTCGTCCCGATCGCTAAACAACGCGTTTGCGTCAACCATTACGCGTCGTCACCTAGGCCTGATCAAAGAAACCGAACATCTAGCCGCGTTTAATTTTAATTTTGATATCGAGATTAACGCACGGTTAACTTTTCCTAATATTAGGCTTAAAAAGGCATATTATGCCCTCCAAGAATGGAAAAAGGCAATACTTTCGGACCCGGAAAACATGATAAAAAATTGGGAAGGTGTAGATGTGTGCTCGTATAATGGCGTGTTTTGCGCAAACGCGCCTGACGACCCGAACGTGATGACGGTCGCAGGAATCGATTTAAACCATTGCGACATTGCGGGCCAACTTGTCCCACATCTCGGTCTTTTAACTGATCTTAGCATATTTCACATAAACTCTAACAGATTTTGTGGGCTGGTTCCGAGTAGCTTTTCCAGCCTTACGATCCTTCATGAGTTCGACATAAGTAATAACCGATTTGTGGGCCCGTTTCCTAACGTGGTCTTGGATATGCCCGGATTGAAGTATCTAGACATTCGATACAATGAATTTGAAGGAGTTTTACCTCCTCAACTGTTTGACATTGATCTTGACGCGATTTTCGTGAACCATAACCGCTTTAATTCGAACATCCCCGAAAACATTGGGAACTCGAATGCTTCGGTTATCGTGTTTGCGGATAACGGGTTAAAAGGATGCATTCCTACTAGCATTGGTCAGATGGCCCGTCTAGACGAGGTTATTTTCACGAATAACCAACTCTCGGGTTGCATGCCAGACGGGTTTGGGTTGCTTGAAAACGCAAAGGTTTTGGATTTGAGTTATAACAAATTTGTGGGAACAATTCCGGAAGAATTTGCGAATTTGAAGAGTGTTGAGATGATTGATATTAGGCATAATGAGTTAATCGGCACGGTTAATGATGTCATTTGTACGTTGCCAAAATTGATGAACTTTACGTTTTCTGATAATTATTTTGATAAGTTGGAAGGGAAATGTGAAAAACCGGTTAAACCGGAGATGGTTTTAGATTACCGGCAAAATTGTTTGAAGGGGAAACCGGATCAGAAAGATGAGAAAAAGTGTTTACCGGTAATGAAACGGCAAATTGATTGTGATTCTATAGGGTGTAATTCGCCAGATAGTGATGAAGAGTCTAAAAAGAGAAAAATACCTAAGCGGAAATCTCCGCCGTCACCGGACCCGGAGCCATCGTCACCACCACCGGTTAAACCACCTCGAACACCGGTTCCCGAAGCACCAAAACCACCACCACCGGTTCCTGTAGCACCTAAGCCTAAACCTCCACCGGTTCCTGTTGCACCTAAACCTCCACCGGTTCAACCACCTCCACCACCAACTGCTGAATCACCTCCACCACCAACTCCAGTGACACCTAAACCGCCACCGGTTCCTGTGGCACCTAAACCTAAACCACCACTTGTTCCTTCTCCGGTTAAACCTCCACCAACTCAATCACCTCCGCCACCAGCTCCTGAATCACCTCCACCACCTGTTCCCGTGGTACCTAAACCTAAACCACCACCAGCTCAATCACCTCCGCCACCAGCTCCTGAATCACCTCCGCCACCGGTTCCCGAATCACCTCCACCACCGGTTCCTGTGATACCTAAACCTAAACCACCACCGACTCACTCACCTCCTCCACCGGCTCCTGAATCGCCTCCGCCACCGGTTCCAACGCCATCCCCAGTTCCCTCACCGGTCAAACCACCACCAACTCACTCACCTCCTCCACCGGCTCCTGAATCGCCTCCGCCACCGGTTCCTGAACCACCTCCAACACCGGTTCCCGAATCACCTAAACCCCCAGCGGTTCAACCATCTCCCCCACCAGCTCACTCCCCTCCACCACCGGCTCCTGAATCCCCTCCGCCACCGGTTCAATCACCCCCACCACCGATCCACTCCCCTCCGCCACCAATTCAATCACCTCCACCACCGATCCACTCACCTCCACCGCCAGTTCACTCACCTCCTCCACCAGTCCACTCCCCTCCGCCACCAATATTCTCTCCACCCCCACCACCACCATCACCAATCCCACCACCTCCGGCACCTACACAATCGCCGCCGCCACCTCCGGCGCCTACACAATCACCACCACCACCACCGGTCGAACCTCAAGCACCACCTCCTTTCGATGACATTGATCTTCCACCAGATATTGGTTCACGTTACCCGTCACCGCCGCCACCGATGTTTCCAGGATACTAATGTTGAAACCGTTAGAATTTGTGTAAATGTCACCAAAATTGAATGTTAGTATAAACGAACCATGTATAAACTAACTTCGGTTTAATACTAACTAGAAACGATTTCGAGATGACACGTGGGCGTTTGTATACGTTCGATTTGTACGAGGCCAGCTCCATTGACGCTCTGTGATGCAACCTAACAAGAACAAGATCGAGATGACTTCTTAATTAGTTCTCTATTTTTTTTTGTTACTAATTAGACTTACTTGTATGAGAAATTGTGTTAGTTAAATTTCTAGAGTTGTGTATAATAGCTTATTCTAATGATAGTGGATTGGGCAGACATATAAAAAAGGCTGCTACGTGTGTTTTTTCTAATCAACTTTAAATTTATAGAGTTGTGTCTTTGGTGTTCGAGTTTGATTAATTTAAAAGAAATGTTTAATTACATAAAACATTTTCGGTTAAGACTTAAGTTTGAACAAAAACATCTAGGAGGTCGAAAATTTTTTGGAAAAAATTAAGAAAGGTCGGGCTATATACGTAAATATTTTCTGACAAAAATACCAAATGTTACCCTACGGATAGAAAAGGCAGGGGCCGGGGCCACCCCAGGCCCTCACTAAGCTCCTCCGTACATGCTTAAGACAACGTAATTTATCGGATATGCTTAGGAACGACCTTTCCCGACACCTTCATAATAAGAATAACACAAAACAATCCTGAATTTTAATATTTAAATTAAATCATCTTTTGTTAGAAAAAATGACAGAAGGAATTATTTCTTGATCATCTACGATTCTACATGTGGCTTTCGAGGTACACAATTCGATATTTATGCTTGTACTGTGTCGAATACAAATAATTCAGTAATCTTGTTTCTTGTTAAAAGAAGATTAGAATTTCTCAATGCGTTACTAAAATTTTCTACTTTTTGCCGATAAATTCATTTGTATATTGATGTTATATTAGATTTACTAGTTTATAACCCGTGTTAAACACGGGTGGCGCAAATCCACCATATTTTTATAGAAAATTTCTCAATTTACCGATATTGATTACAATTAAATAAAATTGATATCACCGCTATCGTCAGGCAGTCCACGACAACTCTGCCACAAGGGTCAAGACGTCAGGCGCAACAACGTCATTTGGGAACCTGTGACAACTGGTCATTTTCCGACAGTTGACCGGCCACTTGCCGGCCTTTGACCATCTGAAAAACCCGCCATCACCTAATCGTAACTCAATATCTTTATCAATATTACAATTCCATTATATTC
>WOUH02006872.1:0-17914 GCA_009936405.2 Stevia rebaudiana
TGCTAGCCTTTACTTTAAGGCATAGATCAATAATGTTTCTATACGCCACGTATAGCTCTATACGTGGCGTATAACTTGACCTATACGTCACGTATAGCTCTATACGTGACGTATAGATGACAGTCTGACAAATCAGAAATTCCTCGTACTATATACGCCACGTATAGAGCTATACGTGACGTATAGTAAAGTAATACGCCACGTACAGAGCTATACGTGGCGTATAGGATGTGAAAAAATGGATTTTGGGTGTGTATTTAACAACACCCTTTTATATACTGATTAATTATACTATATTTAATTCTAATATTTCCGGGATGTCTATCACATTTTTTAACATTCTCTTGTCGTTTTTTTTATAATTGCTACATTGGTGCTGGATTGTTATATAACTTACATATGTGATTAATTTTTCATATTATATGAAACATCAAAGATTCGTTAAACCAACATACAACATTAAGTACATCATTTATACTAATGTAAACAGCCTAACCATTAAATACATCATTTACATTAATGACGTTTTGGTCAAAACATCATTTACATCTAAATGTGTCTTGTCTTTTTTTTAAATGAAAAACGCATTTTGGTCAAAACATAATTACTTTACATCATCATTTTTAAAAAAATCATAACATTTATATACTAACTCATTTTTTATACGGATTGCACCGTTCAACTCCTCTTGTTTTTCTCTTTAATTCCGTTATAACACGATTACAACAATGAAAACTTACATTGCTGAAAAAACTATAGCAATAAAATTACCTTACTGAAAAAACTGCATTAATTACCAACAAAATTACACAAAAATATAAGATTTACATCCATTACAACACCAAAAGTACCACATTAATTACCAACAAAAATTACATCAAATAACATTTATTGACATTATTTGATTACATTACTAGAATATAAACCAATTACAATGAAATATTACAATGCTTAAAATAATACACAAAATAAAAACTTTCAACTAAAGTTAGAAAAAAGGAAACATACATTGATGAAACTAAAATTAACACAATGAGGATGAAATTGAAAATGATGATTGAAAAAATATACAATAATTTACAACAATATAAAACGTGGTTTACATCAATGTATCAAACATAGAATACCATGTTTGCAACTATAAAACCTGGTTTACATCAACTTACAACTCATTTTTCAAATTCGAATAATGTAACACTGGTATCACACTAAAACAAACAAGTATATTACATTACAATGACAATGTGTTACATTGATCAAAGTGTTCAAAAATAAATTTAAATGACTGCTTAAATCACTGTCTAAATAAACAATAATCAAAGTGTTAAAAAAATATTTCAAAATTACATTGTTGTAATTTTTTGATGTTACATCGCCTATTTGTTGCTATAACATTACATTTTCAAAATTACATTGTTCTAAAAGACTTTAGATTTTCAAAACGAACTAAAAAACTTTAGTGTAATATAAAAAAAATTTGGATATTGGATCCATAAATACAATCTACAAAACGAAAACTGATATGTGTTTAAATTTATAAAAAAACCAAAGGCTGTCATCGGAAAAAACCTAAAAAAAAACATCAAGAAAAAAAAAAAAAAAAAAACCATTCAAACACACACAAATTACCGGTAGAGAGAGAAAGGTAACCCACTCCGGTGGTGTCTCTGGCCGCAAATGTAATCAGTTGCTTCCTTAATAAACAAAGTGCATATAACGAAACCATGCGATTGAAACTAAGTTAACTCCCTACTGCTCAAACAATAACATCATTCTACTACAATCTTTGGCTTTATTAAACATCTTGAAAAATACGTAAGTCATATCAAATATGAAATAAATCAATAAAAACTAGATGGATCGATATCTTACCACACATAAGTTGATTAAAGGTGAACAAAATAACATTGTACACTAGCAGTAATGATCAAGTTAATTGAATGATCACAATATTTTTTAATTCATTATTTGGATGTGTAAGAGACACCATCTAGATATTCAATCATCATACTTTTCATGTTCAGTTTCAATGTAAACTTAGATTCCCAGTAGACATATTTCACAAATCAACTAAACCAAACAAATTTTGTTGCATAAAAATTGCTCAATCTAATTTCATAAAAGCATCACAACTCAAGCAGATGCTCCATTTATCTATAAATTGAAGATAATCAAACAAGCCCAATTTAAGAAAAATGATAATGAGCTGATAATTAAAAGAAGTTGCACGTCAATTTTATGATTGAAAAAGGATAGAAGAAAATGAGAACAATAGATTTTTTTACCTGATTGGATTTGATTGCAAGGTTGAAGTCTTGAAGACCCGATTGAAGTCGGTTGCAGGTTGAAGACGACCTGATTGAAGTCGATTGCTAGCTGAAGACTGTTGAAGGGTTGAAGAACGTTCCTCTTTTACAGTAGGTTGAGGGTATGTTGGGCATTTTCAAAGAATCCGATGTTTTTTAAACAGACAAATCTCGTTGCCTTTTCAAACGATGAAGAATAGGGTTCATATAAGAAATTACCAACAAAAAGAGGAAGACGAAATTGTTCTCCAGATCCTAAAGTCACCGCACCACCACCGGAAGCCGCCATCACAGCCACACCACTACCGCCAACGTCACATAGGCATCGCCAAATAAAGCAAAAAAATTGACAACACCATAAGCGTTATTTTTTACTACAACACCAGATCTGGGTTTTGATCTTCTGGTTTCTCTCTCTTTAGAACACAATTTGATCTAGGTGGGTATGTTGAAAATGTGCCCTGATCTGGGTTTTGATCTTCTCATTCTTCTCTCTTCAAAATACGAAGTGGGTTTTTGATCTTCTCAATCTAAAAAAATGGATTATATGGTGATTATTTAAATCAGAGGTACAATAGATAGATGTGGCAGTAGTCAACAATGGTTGAATTACCGAAAATACCCTTCAGTGAATCTTTGGAAGATGCCTGTGTGGCAGATTGTTATTGGTTGAAGCTGGTTATATGATTATGTGATTTACAAAGGGTTATAATCTATTTCCATCCCTATAGCCTTAATACAAGGAAAAGTGAATACGAGACCAAAGCCTATTAAAACGACGTAGTTCTGATTATTATACTCAAATGATATCACTTCAAGTGTCTTTTCTTTTGTTGTCTTATGTACTATTCTGAAAAACTTATTTGATCAACAAATAAAACGTTTTCAATTGTGAATTCAAAAAATCACTCTGATAGTTCTCAATTTGAACCTGGTAATCCACTATCAAAAAAGAATTAAAACCAAAATCAACCCCTAATCAAAACAAAAATACATATGAAACTTACTAACATCGATGTGTTTAGGAGAAAATGAGAGAAACCTTGTACTACACTCTGATTCCCATATTATCTTTCTGAGGCAGAACTTCATTCCGGTATGATCTTCTCCCTACATAGGCTAAGAGCATTCACACAAGAGTCTTTATAAATTATGTGAGTGAGTTCTTTATATTATAGAGATTGGTTGAAAGTGGTTATGAGTAGATAGATATAAAGAAACCGATGAAATTAGTAAATATTGAGAGATTCTGTGTGCACGTGCATTGACAACTTGATTCATAGCCTAGTCTATAGAAACCATAATGTCATCGTTCTCGTATCCTAATCTATTGAAACCATGTTCCCCGATCTTAAGTCTGATTCTGTGTGCACGTGCATTTACAGCTTGATTCATAGCCTAGGCAAATATAATGTCACCTGAAGTCGTCTGCCCAGTTAGTTAGAGCAGTTAAATTAATTTAGTTATTTGATTTTCAGTATAAACCCCCCTTTTAGATAATTATATATAGTTAGTGACAACTAGTCGAGTTTGATCAGTGCGTGTGCCTATAGTTCTGTCTATTGAGTCCTTGGACGATACTCGTCTTTCCATTCCCACTACATCACGACCGGTACATTTTCCGTTAGTGTGTGGATTTAGGTTGATCGTTTCTATAAATATTATTATTTGGTTTTTTATATACACAAAACACACATCAATGGGATGGCCTCTTGAACTGACTTAGACAACTTGTCTAAGATAACTACAAACAAAAAAGGGTCTGTATCCCCCACTGGCTCTTTAACCGTTGTCCTAGCGCTGCCATATGTATCCCTTATTAGCTCTATATATTTCCAAGGATACATCTACTCTCTAGGCTATCCCAAATCACTTGTATTGACACACTATCGTAAGCTTTCTCAAGGTCGATGAAAACCACATGTAGATCCCGCTTCTTCTCCCTATATTTCTCCTATCAACCTCCTTAAGATATGTATTGCCAATGGATATATCTTAGTATTACAAATATGTGTATTACAAAGATTTGTAAAACTATTGTAATTATTATACTTAGTAATTATTATTATAATTAGAGGTAAAATAGATAATACTTAACAAAAAATTTGTTTATTACATGATTGTAATTATGATACTTAGTATATAAGTATCATAAATTAGATTTTTCTTCTTACATGTGAAATTATTAATGTGTTTTTTATGGAAAGAAACTTAAAACAATTACTTAGATTTATTGACGAATGAATAAAACAATGTTAAAAAAAGAGCTTAAATATAATTATTGAAGAACTTAAATCTATTTTTTAACGAACAAAACTAAACTAAAAAGAAGTCCTAAATTTATTCTCGAACAAATAAAACAAAACTAAAAGAAGTAATTAAACAATAAGAAATAAACATTATTATTTTATGAAATATAATATAAAAATAAATAAATAGTTTTTTTTTTTTTGAAAAAATCAATGCTTTTCATTGGAACCTAAATTATTATTTGAAATTTAATTTATTTTAATACTAAAACAATTAAATTTGAAACGTTAGAGACATTATGTTATAGGTTAGGGACGAGCAATTATACCATTTCAAATAAAATTTATTTATTTTAATTGAAATCATATAAATTAGGAGGTATTGGCATGTGACATTTCAGAACATTATTTTTTGGGATGGTGAGCTGGATATGGTAATGGCTGTGAAATGATGGTAGGTGTAGTGGTGATCGTTGGCGGTATTGTGTTTCCATTTTGTTTGATTGATAATAGTGGTTAGTCGTCATAGATGTTCAACTCAGATTGATTGTTTGTGTTTGCCATGAGTTTCAGATTAAATTGATTGTAAAAAAGGAGATGCTCGTTCAAAAACCACGGATGGCACCAATGAAGAAACAAAAAACTAAGAACAACAGCAATTCTATTTCTAAGGTGAATTACAATCAAATGAGTATAAATCTCAGTTTACAATATCAATCTATGATAAAATCTAATGTGATGCCTTATGCTGAATTCTCTATGAATTTTTTGATCGCAATCCCCATGGTCTAACTGTTTATTTATAGGTAGTTAGATATGAGGTCCACCAATGAGGGAAGCATGCTTTTAATCAAGGGTCCGGATGTGTGAGGCTTTTTAAGGCCTTTAGATCTTCTCCATGTGATATTAGTCTGTTAGCATTTCTTTTTACTTGTTTGCGGGTTAACCATTGGGTCGGTAATTGGGCTTTACGGGTCGATATGTTCGTTTTACTTACTATCATCTTCAACTAATAATCTAAATACTAAAAATTCGAAAACTCAAAACTCAATTCCTAGATATTCTAGCTAGAATTAGTTTTCTAAGACTTTACCCTATGTATTATATTTGATTTAGGGTTTTGTTGATTGATCGGGTATTACAATTGTAATAGTTGTATCATTTGGAGTAAGAAGCAATCTGTGAGTTTACATAGCCCCTTTTTATATTTTTATATTTTTTGGGTAGAACATGTTAAATTTTTTAAATTTTATACTTATTGCAATGCAATGTGTTTATCTGTGTATTGCTTTGTATTTGTTTAAACTATCATGACAACAAGCTTTAATTCATGCAAATTTCAAAATGTCCTCGTAGCTTTAATTTATGCCAATGTCAATAACTGCTCATATACTTTAATTCATGACAATGTGAATAAATCCTCATATTCATAATTCATGGCGATGCCAATAAGTCCTAATATTAGACAAATGCTTGTTTACTATTTGGTTTGACATTAATACATCGATTACTTGTATTCATATGAATTGGAAATCATTCTTATATTTATACATATAACATATTTTAGATATAGTGAGTCAAAACTCATGTGACTCCTCAACTACTTAACTGTAGTTGATACTTGATTTTTAACATGTTTGAGGTACATTATTATCTTTAGAACATCACTTAGGATCAAGGACTTAGTTAAAATAATTTGGACTTTGAAATGTAAATGTTGATATTATATGACATTGTAATATGAATGAATTAAATATTATAACGTTTAATAGTTGATCAAGAGTGGTTGAATAATCTTGAAGTCACGCTAGTGTTTTCGTCACCGACATAGCAGTGTTTGACCTGAAATTGTCAGTTGTGATAGATATGATTTACATACATGTAAAAACATGAGGTACATATTTTTTTTTAACTTTTTTTAACATTTTAAAAATTATAAATAAAAGTTATGAATAAAATTAAATTTAAAAAATGATTGACTGGTATTAGTGGTTTTCACTAAAAACTTAGTTTCCTAATACACACTCCTAAACACACATACATATGAATGTTAAATAAAGAACTATTATGTTGTTGAGAATGAGAATATTTTGTTGTGAATTAAAAACAAATATTTATAGCTATAAGTTTTTTATTTTAAAATTAAAGTAAATAAAAGCTACTTTTATATCACTAAATAACGTATTTCATAATCGTGTTTTTAGCATTTTGGTTCTTAGACTATCCGGTATACCGGGCTGTATTGAGGCTGTATTGGGGCTGCCACGCAGGAGAGGGAATGGGTAAAGTGGGTGAGTGGAAGGGTGTAAATGCATTGGGCTTTAGTAAGACTTTAGTGGGTAAAAAGTAGGTGTTGATGTGGTGTTTTGTGATTGGTAGGAGGGTGTTGTGTAATATTGTGATTGGTTAGAAAAAAAAATAAAAAAAACTCAAACATTGAACAACGGCGTCACCCCCATGACGGCGTGGCGGAGAACGCCCAGAAAACGGTTGTACGGGGCGCTGTTTGGGCGTTGCAAGGGCGTCACCGGTGGGGAAAACGCCACATAACGTATGCATACCGGATAGTCTTAATATCTACTATAATAGAGACCAACTATTGTGTCACATGGTATTTTTCTAAATATCCACCTAAGATTATTGACACTTGTCATTACCCTAATTATTCTCTCAATTTATTATTTCAAAATTAATGGTTTGTTCTTTTTAGTTATAATAAATAAATTCATAATTGATCAAATTTTTCATCAAGAAAACCAATAAAAATTTAAAATTAAATCAATTAAGGTCTCATGTAATAGCTAGCAATTACATATGAAAAACCCAAGTGCTTTCGACAGTATTGTGCATGTAAATAGCTAGCAATTGCCGTTTGGCTTCAACTTCTTGCAATTGATATGGCTATTGCCTATTGCCTATTGCCTAACATACAGACATCTACATCGTACAATGTTTCCATAATAGCACCGACAACATGACTTCGGATGTACGTAACACAAGTCAAAAACGTAGACACTGAAGCATTATTGCGTACTATTTTTTGTCATAAAGATAATGGCAAAGAGTCTATTCTTGTAAGAGAAAAATAAGTACATTTCTATCATGTCTTTAGTTTTACCCATGTATGCTTTCACGTTTAATGAGAATCCGCCACCTTATCCCTTATCTTCAACATGATACTGACACACGTGTTGCAGAGTTTGTAGGACTTTCGATAATAGTACGTGACTTAGAGTCATGAAGCTCTGATCACTTTATCGCAATTGCTTGCATTGCTTTTCAACTAATGTTACGTATATTGTTAATTATGTATAGGGCTTAATTCTATGGACAAAAATGGGAATTGTTAGGAAAATAGTGAAAATAGAAAAATCGAAGAAGTATGAGCAACTCTAAGATAGGTGTTCACTTTGAATAATAATATTTATATGTAGTTTACGTTAATGTGATTTTTTCACAATAACATGTCATGTATCAAACAAACTTTTAACACTTTACGTCATTTGAGATAGAATACCTTAACAGTTCACTTCCCTTGTGTAGACGCTAGTAGAAGACCAGTGTGCATAGCACAATTAAAGGTTATAAAGGTCATTTCGCTTTCTATAAACATTCTTGTCTAATTATTCACGATACCTTAGTCGCAATTTATGATAACTCAATTGCTAACGTGGTCGTAAGTCGTAATAATCATCCAAGCCTCACGATACCTTAGTCACAATCTGAGTACCTAAACGATGGCGTCATGGCTTGTTGGTGGTAATTATCTAACTGGGTTTTACTGTAACTCGTTGCAATTTTGCCATTAATGGTGTTTCTATAAATTGTACTCATTGTGATTTTCTCCTTGAGAGGTCTTATAACGGCATTTGCATGAGAGATGTAAACTGTTAAGTAATTACATCTCAGGTGACATTAAGTGTTAAAAGTTTGATTTTCATACTTAGATTATTATTTTAACATAATCTTAAGGACGTAAATTACAATTTACTCTAAATATAATTATAAGCTAATGCCCCATTTGCAGTGCGCGCATATAATGTATAATATGTGTGGACTCTCGATGGAAAAAAGTAAAATTGCACTAGTTTAACGTTATTTTACTTATTTTCGTGAAAATAACGTTAAAAGTGTTGGGATAACGGTTAATCAGGCGTCATTAGGTCTCTTTCGGAGCAGCCTCTCTATTCCTACGGGGTAGAGGTAAGGTTTGTCTTCATTTTACCCTTCTCATATCGACCCTACCTTTAGGTGCGATATACTGAGTACGATAACGACCATAATTATGAGTTAATCGCTTTGTCAGTCCTTGAACATTTTTAATATTGCCACACCCCAACCAGTGGCGGAAACACCGGTGTGAGACAATTGTTTAAAAGCACATGATAACTATTAAAACTCAAATATATTAAATGACCGTTTTAATGTCAAACAAACAAACAGCTTGTTCTAAACAAACAATTAGAATACAAAAATCCAAATCAAATGTTACTAAGTCTTTTATCCTATGTGATCTGCCAAAGCATCAAACCCCGACTTGTACCTAAAACACGTTAAAACAAGTGTCAACTATAAAAGAGTTGGTGAGTCACATAAGTTTTGACTCCCCATGTGAAAATATGTTATATGTATAAGAAATGTTAAGCAATTCATATGAACCATAGTTTTTTTTTTAATATCAACACGAGGTTTCGACCCCGATAACCCCCTAACCCGGTTACCCGAGCAGGGGTAACCTACCAGTCCAGGAAGAAAACCACGCCTAAAGGCCTACTTATGGAAAAACCCCCTGAGATCCGGATTCGAACTCGTGACCTTGGCCACTCGTCCAAATCCTTCACTTCCCCAAGTGCCATTAAGCTATAAGCTCTTTGGCATGAACCATAGTGTTTAATAAGGCATTTACGTGAGAACACTCCAAATAGACTACTGCAGATCAAACCTAAAGTTTACTAAATAAAGGCGTAACATCCCGTTACCCTTAAAGTTTAAATGTTCTATATGATCACCGGTATGGTGGGGTTGTTAGTTCAATAGATCTATTATCGTTTATAGATCGGCTTGCACAAGATAATGATCAATGCATAAAGTTTAGCGTATATAGTCATCATGGTAGTTTGAGACATAAAACACAAATTACACACACGTTCAATATGTTGAATTGCTTGAAAAGTAATAAAATGTATATGTAATTGTAATTGTAAACCTGTACCACCCATAAAAGTATAAAAACAAGTAAAAGGGAGATATGTGGCGAATTGCATGCATGTAATGATGTAATTGAGGCCCAAAGTCCGAGAAATAAATCCCACAACCATAATTTTCGATTTTCTCAGCCTGGAAGCAACCCACGACATGAAGGACAGCATAGGCGAACCATAAGCCGGGCCTAAAGTCGTTCGGGCGACCGCTGATTTTTTCGCGCGTAGTGTAAGTTTCGCGATTTCGACAGAAATTTTTTTTTATATATATGCGCCGGTAACCCACGAAATCCCTTAAAATTCTATATATATGATCTTGTCAACACATGAAACAAAATTCAAGCTCCGCCACTGAAGGACAGTGCCCCAAATTTGGATGACGAGGATGGTGTTTGGCGTGGGTCACACCCACGTTGCAGGGCACACCATATGGTCTAAGAATAATGGTTGATGAATACTAGCAATACGGCCATTGCCAAAGCAAAACAAGAAAGAACAAGATAAATAAAAAAAATCATCGGTAAAAAACAATACGAAACATATAATAAATAAACAACTTGAACATGTATAAAAAAATAGTGAATGGATATGTGAATAGAAACCTTATGAATTCGATAGGGATGAAATATGAAAAAACCATATGAGTTTTGTGAAGTTATCAATACCGTGCCAGATTATATTGGACGATATATAAAATCTTTGCACGATTATTTTCAATTAAAAATTCGATGAAGAATAAAGATGGATGACAACGAAGAATGAAAGAAATTTTTAATTGAGTGTCACCAAAAAGGCAATTGATATGAGATATAACTGCTAAAAGTGGGTGATTACAAATTTACCGTATTAAAAATTTAAATAAATATTGTTTGTGATAAGTTTTTCTTGTGAGAGAACATAAATTTTTTAAACTTTTTAAAGAGCAATGAATACTTTGAAGTCTGGTTATCTGGGCAGACATATTAGCGAAAGGCCACATACGCCTGTGAACATAGATAATGTTGGTGACCCGGATCGACCATCCATCAATTCAAAGGAAATCCATCGTCCAAAAACTCACTATGGTAGACTCTTACTCACCTAAAAATGCTGGAAAGGAGATTCAAATTCATGACCTCTACATTAAAAGGTTATGGGGTTGCCTCTTGTATCTAACAATTTGTTGAACGCAGCCCGCAGCCTGAAATTGAATGTAATTAGTTTTCCTAGTCCATATACCATTCGAATTCAAAATGTCTTGAATATCTACGAAATGTTTACATGAGATCACCTCCTTTCTGAAGGGTCGAGATTACCATCGTCCAAAAACTCACTATGATAAACTCTTACTCAAATAAAAATGCTTGAAAGGAGATTCAAATTCATGACCTCGATCTATATTAAAAGGTATGGGGCTGCCTCTTGTATATAACAATTTATTGAACGAAGCATGCAGCCTGAAATTGAATTTAATTAGTTTCGTAGTTCATATCCCATACGAGTTTAAAATGTCTTGAATATCTACGAAATGTTTATATGAGATCACCTTCTTTCTAAAGGGTCAAGATTAACATTTAAAATAAATTATCTACTGAGATTAGGATCGAAAACCTAGCAAACAAGTAACAAGTGACAGGGGAGGACTGAAGCTTACTAGCAAGAATGAAGTCTTATAATCAAAAGATTGGTAATTTGAACCTTGGTGAATACAAAATTAGAAAGCCTTGGTCGTTGGAAAAGAATAAAGAAAAAACAAGTAACAAGTGATGAAATATATATTTTAATGATTTTGTATTTTTAGCAAGTACTGTGGTGCAATCTTAGTTTCTCTTAGCTGTATTTTCTGTTTTTCTAGGGTTTCTAGCTCCTGCTAGTCCATTTTTATAGTCTCCTTTTTTATCTTTTATATATCACTTTCAAAGAAAAAAAAAATCTATAAATAGTTTCTTTCTTTTTAACATATAACTTTTATCAAGGAAAATTATAGGATTACAACATGATTTTTAAAACAAAAACTAAACCAACATGACCAATCGTAAGGGGCGGCTCAATCGTTTTGAAGGCCTCAAGCGAAACAGAAAGTCGTGGCCCTTACGTACTCTAAGGTAGCATTTGATATGCACAAATAAAAGCTGGATTGAAATGAGCCATTACGGTGGAATAAAATAAAATATGTTTAGTTACACTAAGGATATGAATGTATCATTACATAAGGAATGTGATTCCTTCTCTTTTAATGATTTTTATTCCTTGAGGATGAGTGTTTTTTTTTCATTCCTTTCCTTGAAGGAATGTTCCAATCAATGATCCAACTCATGACTCGACCTAGTTCTCGACCTGTGAACGAAACTATGACCCGACCCATTACCCAACCCATGATCCAAACAATGACTCAACTCATGACTCGAACCATAACCCGACTCATGGCCCAAACCATGTGTCGAACCATAACCCGACTCATGGCCCAAACCATGTGTCGAACCATGACTCGACCTATGATCCAAATCATGTCTAGGCCCGTGAACCGACATATGAAACTATCCACGACCAAAACCATGACCTAGACCGGACCCACGAACCGACGCGTGAGCTGAACACGTAACTCGACTCATGAACAGACCCATCACTCGAGCCATGGACGATCCACGACCCAACCCACAACCTAAACCATGAGTCGACACACGACCTACGACCCAAACCATGACCCAACCTACAACTTGAACCATGAACCGACCTATGAGCTCAACCACAACCCGGTTCATGATTTATATAATGATCAGAACCATGACCCGACCCAAATTGTACTTCATTCCTCCATCTTTTTATGTCTACCAAACAGCATGAAATAATGATTCATTTCATTACCACTGGTAACCAAACATGACAATGGAATGTTAATGATCATTTTCATTCCCTTTTCCATTCCATTACTTCGTCCATTTCATTAAAGTTTTATGTCAAAGTATGTTTTTTACTCAAAATACTTGTTACTTACTTCAAATCTTTAAATTGAACCGGCAAAACAAATTTATTTTTTCTATTAGTTGAACAACCTAAAACAACAAATATATTTTAGGCTTTTTTTTTAATTTGTATATTAGCTTTTGATGCATTTCTTTATGTAGTCTAATCCAATAAAATTTCAATGAAAATATCAACACAATTTACGATTACAAAGAGATACATTGTTTTTTTTTTTAAATTGGAGGCCCTAACATTTTGATGGCCACAACCCTTGCTTGACTTGCTAAGCCTATCAAACCACCCCCAATGATTTCTAGCTCAAGTGGTTAGAATGAGGTGTGGACTTGGGCTCTCCCTTTGTGAGGTCCCAGGTTCAAATCTTGCTCAGAGCATGCTCTAGGCAATTTTCAATGATGGGGAGAAAGTGCATTTCAGATAG
Organism: Stevia rebaudiana; assembly: GCA_009936405.2. Classification (NCBI taxonomy): domain Eukaryota; kingdom Viridiplantae; phylum Streptophyta; class Magnoliopsida; order Asterales; family Asteraceae; genus Stevia; species Stevia rebaudiana. The sequence continues at coordinate 13,139 of WOUH02006872.1, forward strand.
AGGTCACCGGTTCAAACTTGAGGAAGTGAGAGGGTTTACGGATTCCATCCGGTTCTCATTTATCTGGGGGTACGGTCTCACGAATGTCGAGGAATCAACATTGGCTACATCGCCTGGCTACCAGTGGCTAGCACGTGAGATCCTATGATGTTCAAAAAAAAAAAAAACCAAACCACCCCTGTCAATAGTATCGATAGTTTTCTCCTCTAAAGTCATGACGATTTCAAACGACAACAAAGTTGCGACAGTAAAACCCTATGCATACCGAAAAGAAGAAACTGGTTCGACACTGGCTGTTAGACCACTCCCATCCACTGCCCAACCCAACTCAACCCAATCTAACATTAAAAAAATAATTTCTCTCTCTTCAATCTATACAACCCAACCAAATCTAATATTTAACTCTTATTCACAACCCAACCCAATCATACTTTTTATTAAAATAAATTCATTTTATGATTATTATTATAATATTAAATATAACTATTTTAATTTAAAAAGATTAAATTAATTATTATATTATGAAAATTAATAAAATATAAATAAAAATTTATTATACATTCAATTTAACATACATAATAAAGAAAATACATAAAATTACGATCATAACTAATCATCATCGGAAAACTTTTCCCATATATGCTCAATCAGATCGTTCTTTAGAGCATTGTGAGTTTCTCTGTTTTGATGTTAGATTTTATCTCAAAAATATATACTCACCCAATCACCATGTGACATGTGTAATAAACTTGATTAGTTATAATATAGTAAAACTAATAACATGAATATATAAGAAAATAAATCCCAGATGAATTGATGGGTTCCCTCCAAATACTCCACGTGTCTGCAACATATATTATAAAAAAAAATGTCCAACCCAAAGTCGTTCCAATGACCCGATCGTGAAGGATACTTGAATATTAAATTATATATTTTGCTTTTTGTCCGACCGACCCCCAATTTTGGTCGACGATGGGAACGGTCTAAAGCTTATTGCCCGTTTGCAAGCTACTTTATTGTAATTTGTTATCCTTTATAGTTAAATATTTATAAATGAGATTAAGAGAATATCATAAAGTAATAAATAAGTTAGACCACCAAAAACTTTAAACCTTCTCAATGTTTATTTTAGTATAAAATTAAAAAAATATAACATGTTTTAGATAGGTGATTTCTTCTTTCTTTAACCTATTTTTGAATTCAACTAACACACACAACAAATTTAACCGTACAAGCATTATTATTGATATGGGTGACCCAAAATACTAATAAAGCTTGTAACTCAAATCATGAAATCAGTGATTACATAAATAGTTGTGACAAGGTGAGAAATCATATGCAAATCGGCGAAGATTCTATACCCGTTGTATTTTGGGAACTGGTATTCGTTGATTTGGCTTCACAATCAAGATTCATGCGTAATGATTTTTAATGATCTGAAATGGTGACATAGTTGAGGAGAAAGCCAATTAAGAAAAAAATCCTAATCGGTAGTAGAAAGCCCTAGGACTTGTACAAGGAATAAAAAGGGTATTGCTAAAATACCCCCTTTCCACCACTTTTACTTGTCATACCCTTCCTTTAACTTTCTTTATTTATACAAACAACCCTTAATGTTTTCTGTTTATTTTACTTTCAAAGCAAAATTTGTATTTAATTTCCAATTTAATGTTACGTGTATAATAAATCAAATTCAATTGTGCTTATCTTTGATAGATAGACATTGGTAATATATAACAGTTTCCAAGAAGTCATTTCCTAGGTGGTTTTGGTTGTAAACGAAGATCAAGAAATGGGTCGAAGTCATTTCCTAGGCTGTTTTGGTTGTAAACAAAGATCAAGAAATGGGTCTTTGATCTGGGTAAAAAAAAAAAAGAGAGTTGAAACAAAATAATCTAGTTATTATCTTTCTTTTTTCTTTGATTTTATCTTATTTCATTTCCATCATTCTAATTCATGTGTACTTTGCTTCCAAAAAACAATGTAAATGTTGTATCCAAAAAGTTTTCAATTAACTTTTTCAATTACAACGATTAAAAATGTTGTATATGGAAAGTTCTTTAATTAGGGAATATTTTTCAATATTATTTATGAATTTTTTGGAAGTTTTAAAAATAAAATTCTTTCTAAGGGTTGATTTTAACAAATTTAAATCTAAAATTCTGAGGAGGGGTGTATGACAAGTACAAATGGGGGTACGTTTAGCCTGACCCGAATAAAAACTGTGATACTAGATAAACGAAATTAAATTGGGATGGATTTGATTACGCATACTATGAAACTTACTGTATAAGAGATTTGTTGTTTTGAATTTTAAATTGTAGGAGGAGCCATAAGGTAAGGCTTTAATTTCGTAATTAAAAAACAAAGTATTTGGGTTTTCTCTCTCTTGCTAATACAATGACATGCGGTATTTCTGTAGAAAAAAATTGACAAGTGTCAAATTGTTGGATAGAATGAATGTGGTATTGACATATCATCAAAATTATTTTGCTTTATTAATGTAGATATATATAGATAGATAGAGGGATATGTTTGAAAATTTATATATAACATAATTTAAACATACAATCATACTTTTTTCCGAACATCAGATGATCTCACATGCTAGCCACTACCAGAGAATATAGCCAAGGTTAATTCTTTGACCTCCGTGATACCGTACCCCAAGATCTTAATACCTAACATATGATCTTGAACTTCTACCATCGCCACAAGGTTGGCTACAACGTATGAGAGATAATCTCATTCTTCAGATGCGTTGATTTCCCCCAATTTCAACAAAGATAATTTTCTACGTCTTAAACTTTGGAAGATGTTTGAAGAAATTTAGTGAAGGAAGAAAGGTAATGAAGGTTTTTGATTTGATGTAAGTTGTTCTTATGCCGACTATAGAGAGAGGAAAGATGTACATGAAATGATATCTCTCTCAATAGATATCGTATCTTTTTGTACCCATTTTACTCTTTTTTACCTCCTAATTAACTTTTCTCAACTTTAGAAATACACAAAATGTTTTTTTTACATCTCAACCATGGATTAGATGGGTTAGGTTGCATTTCGATCTATAGAGTGAGGGTTTTAAGAAATGTGCTAGATTTGGTTTTCCTTGGTTACAATTTTCTTAAAAATACCATCAGATGATTAAGTTCTTTCACTTTGAAAGTATAAAAATTGGCTTGAATGGTCATTTCAATTACTAATACGATTACCTTTTGTGATTTTCTGTATTACAATTAGACGAAGTGGAAGAATAACGCTGAAGTCTTTAAGTAACTTTAAAAATTCAGAAGATAATTCTATCTGCATGGAAATAAATGGAAACCGTAATATGAGTATCACACCAACCACTACAATTCCCAGAAAAGTGTTAGCTATATGGAAGAAGTAAAACTCCCCACAACTGATTAGATATTTAGATCCATGTTGCTAAAATCCAAAAGTATAAAATAACATGGGCAGCAAGCGCAAATGTTGTGGATTGCATGGTGTTTGTATGAAACATATGGGGAGCACAATGCGGTTTAATTGTGCAGGATTCAGTAGCCATGAGATAAAAAAAAGAGAAAGGATGAAGTATGCAATACATATAGTGTTGTCTCATGAAAAATAAAATTATGAGAGAAGTGTTTAGTTAGAAGGATTGGCTGGAAATGTGTATTTTTTGGTATGTAATATGAACACCGAACGTGGAAGCTAACCGGCCCCAACTGTGATTTAAACTTGTTTCATGTCAGTCTCCTAGCATCTTTTAAACGACCATAGGCTTTTGAAGGAAATTGAACATTAACTAACACACGTAAATAAACTTTCAGATATATAAACTGTTTATGAACTATTTGTTATGCTCGTTTCATTTATAGCCTACTTAATATAGATGATTCCACCTCTAAAATATCTTAGTATGCATCTTTGCAAAGAGATTTTAAATGAATTCAAAAAGTAAAATATTGTTAAAGAAAATTGAGACATTTAATAAATATATAATTAACTACGATATATCTACATTGATTATACAATATAATTAAAGTTACAGATATCAATAATGTGTGACAAATCGCATTACCATAAGTAGTGTTAAACAATATTGTTGTATAAATGAGGTGGTTCATTCGAACTATTTTTTAATGCGATAACCAAAAAACTATACCAAAAGTGAGCTTTGAATATTTTTTATTTTTATATACGTTATTATTTTTAAAACGTTTGTATCATTAAATTAAAATTTTTACTATTTTTCAAGCCAGTATAATGAAGCTACGTCAAAAGAAAAAAAAAATTTGCGTCGTACGTTGTAGTATCCTTGTAGTATACATTTTTTCTGAACAATTACTTGTAATATATATAAATACATAAAAAAAATACAAAACAAAAAACACTTACAAGAAATGCATAAATTAGCTTAAAACACTAAAATATATGAATTTTCATTATACAACATATATGCAGTATGAGATACTACATCAATATTAGACTAAATTACAAATTTCAACCTTAATGTGTAATGGTCACCCCTCACAAATCCTTCCCCTCCCAAATTTTCTGCCACATCATCACCCCTCCCAAATCCTTCAAACCCAACAATGGTCACCACTCCCAAATCCTTCCCCCAGTGTGCCACATCATCACCATCATTTTAATTTAGAATTAAATAAATAATAATGTATTTGTAAAACATTACATAAAAAAAAAGCTAATAAAAAAAAACATCCTAATAATTCGAACATAAAAAAAAAATCCTAATCACGATATTTAGAGAATAATTTCTTTTTCAGT
>WOUH02006936.1:0-17897 GCA_009936405.2 Stevia rebaudiana
ATTAAAAAATTTATTTAACTTTTCTTTTCTTAGATAAATTGTACATTAATTTCTAAGAATTTTGGTGCAAAAATTATAAAAAAGCTCAAAGTATTTTCTTTAAATACTTTTATATAAATCAGCAAAAGTTACATATATACCATGTTGCTGCATATATTATAAAAACGTGTTTTTTTGTTATTTTTTGTATATTAAAAAAAAAATTAATTAGCGCTTTTTAGTTTTTTTTTAATAAAAAGGTGACTAAATAACATTTAAAAGTGAGGTTTTCTAAAAATAATAATAATAATATTTTTAGCTTGAGTTTTCTAACATCTCAAGTGGGCTTCGAAATTATCTTTCATATATATATATATATATATATATATATATAGAGGGTGTCTATTAATTATTAAAAGTTAACTAAAAAGGTCCATTTGTGCCCTCTATTTTTATAGTAACACATCTGTTACTCAATCTGAGTATCCTTTTTAAGATGAAACGTGTGTACACGTGTACACATGTAACACATCTTAAAGTAAATGGTCCAGAATAAAAAATAGAGAATTAAAATTGAGTTTTCTTTGTTAACATTCAAGATGTTCATGTAATATACACCTACTTATTTATTAGACAAAATTAGATAAAACATCTTTTAGGTATCTATACAATTGCAGGTTTCATCCTCTGTGTTAAAAAATGTAAATTTCATCATTTATCTAAACAAGTTGTTGCAGTTTACGTCCTTTAAGTTAACATATGTTACTTTTTAAGTTAAATTTTTAAAAAATGACCAAAGTGCTCCTAAATCACAAAGGATAAAACCTATAACTTTATATAACATAAATGGTGTCTCCTGTAATTTGGTAAAAGATATTAATATTCATATTTTTAGTATTTTCTTTATGTTACTAATGGTTTATAACAAAAACTGAAGTTATTTAAATCTTTTTTTAGTTATAAACAAATAAAAAATATATATATAAAATATTTTTTCTAAACTTTTTTTAAAGTTGTTCTAAACTTATTTTAAACTGATTTTTTAGTTTCTCTTAGAAATAAATTTTCCTAACTTTATAACCAAACATTTATTGGTACTTAATTTTTCATATTTTAAAGGTGTAAACATAAATTTTAAATGTTGGTGGAAATTGTAGGTAAAGGCCACAAACATTGCTTTTTGTTGTATAATAGCTTTCTATAAATATATATACTCGAATGATTAATTAGTAATAATTATAAACCGAGTTTTTATATTTTATCTATTTATTAATACGTAATATCTTAAGATGATGTGACATCCCGAAAAAATCAAGTTTTTTTTTAGAACGGTCATTCAATTAAAAAAAAAACTAGCAAGAAGCTAGAATAAGTAACAAATCAGAAAGAAAAATTACACCATGAAGACCAATTAAGGTCGTGACATTTCCCTTTATTCTTAATCCATAAGAACGACATAAGTTTAATTTCCCCCAAAATTTCCGATGAAGCCATGATTCGTTTGTTAAGCGTCGTCTCGTTTCTAGCTTTCCATATGCACCATAGCATGGATAGGAAAATCGCGTGAAGAAGTTTTTTCTGCGCTTTCGGAATTGGCCATGAATCTTGTATATAACACCTCTTTGACTTTGATAAATAGGTCCTTTGGAGCATTGCACCATTCAAGCACACCATTCCAAACGCGACTAGCAAGACTACATCTTACTAATAAGTGATATGTGGTTTCAAAATTATCGTTGCAAACCCGAAAAAATTAAGTAATTTACTACCTAATTTCATTATAATATTAGGTAATAACAATTAAGTACTCTCTAACTATTAAAGGTGTTGAAAATTGAAAATGATTGTATTCATATAAAAAAAAATATATGTGAAACAGGACAACTCTAGTATGTTGGGTAAAGGAGGACAGAGTTTGGATTACTAATTAATGTTACTATTAAAATGGAATTATAGAAAATAAAAGTAGACATGACCATGCTACCCTCTTCAAATAACAACCTGGCTGAAAATGTATATTTATTTCATACCACATGCCTCTTTCTTCTCTAATTCCAACTCAACCACATTTTAATATGTCAAACACTCATCTCCATGCCATACTTATGGGGGGTGCCATCAATGTGTTTCATTTGACATCCTTCTTTAAGCCCACGCTCCTTTGTAAAAAGCATGTAGTCGATTAGAAAAATAATTATACTTGTATATCATATTTAAGAGGTTTCTTTGTCTCTTATTCATTAAAAAATATGTAAGTATTTTGTCTATCGATTATAAATTTATGTGTCATATTTTGCATCCAACGATCGAGTGACATCATATTTTTTAAGATGATAACATAGTAAACCCAAAATATAGACAAGTGAAGGAAGTTTAAAATTGTTTAGAACTTTAGTATGAGTTGAAACATGATTTTTTATGTAATTACTGTGGTAAAAGCTTCCTCCTTTATTCAAAGCCAGGATTATAATGAAGCTTATAATTTTTTTCTGCATCATCACTGCTTATCACATAGACATAAAATAATGATGGATAAATGAATATTTCGTTTTTTTCTTGGATTAGTTGACTTATTTCAACTGAAAATAATATGGTTACAAAATGATGATAGAAGAGGGAGATCCCAATAAATCAAACATTGAATTACGTGCAAAATTCTGGAGTTTTTATTAAGGGATCGGTGGCTTCTTCTTTCATGAATCAACATGTACTTTCCATGTAAACTGTAGAACTTGACTTCAATGTCTTCTATATCTTTTGTTTTGTCCTACCAATCAGTTGTTTCTCATCTTCAAGAATTCTAAAATGACCACTATAAACATTTTTTAAGCAACGGTGTGACAATTGTGAATAACGTTCATTCCACTCAAAATTTTGCACGTAAAAGTTATAGATTTTATTTTATTAATATTATTTTTTTTTTTGTGGTAAGAAAAGTAAAAAGTCTCATAACTGACTCACACGAACTTTGATTGAACTTATTTTAGCAGCCGTATCTACAATCTTAGATTTTAGGGTTTAACTTTAGGGTTTAGCTTTAGAGATTTGCTTTTAGAGTTTGCCTTTAGGGTTTATTGTTTAGCTTTTAGGGTTTGAGTTTAGCTTTAGAATTTAGCTTTTAGTGTTTATCTTTTAGGGTTTAGATTTAGGGTTTTATCTTTTAGGGATTAGCTTTAGGGTTTTAGCATTTAGCGTTTATCTTAGGGTTTAGCTTTACGGTTTAGAATTTACCTTTCCAGCTCATTGTGTTTTATTGCATTATTGTGTCTTATTGCATTATTGTGTCTTTCCGCTTTTCATTGTTTTTAGGGTTTAATTTTAGGGTTTAGGATTTGACGAACTGGCCGTTTAAATGCCGTTATAATGAGTTTAATCGAAGTTCGTTTAAGCCAGTTAATAAGTATTTTAAAATCTTTTAACCTTCTTACAATAAGCCTTATTCTTGCCTTGCTCTTACCCTATGAAACAAAAAGTAAAGACGACTTCAGTCTAAGGCCCTAAGCTCAATGATTGGAGGAAGGCACCAACATCGCAACCAGTGGAGTTTGAAACTTTTCTATCCCTCTTTCCTAGTTTCCTTTGGTTCATTTAATTAATTAATTTATTTATTATTTTTCTTTTTTTTTTTAATTATGTTAATACTTATAATAAATTTACATGTAATTTGTTTTCCTCTAATAATTTTTAAAATATAATATTTTTTCCTAAGTAACAAATATATCACTGAGACTTATTTTTAATTATGTTTTGATATAAATTTTATTCACAACCAAGCCGCGTTAATTATAATATAAGCTTTTTATGTTGTTAACGAGCATGAGGGTCCTCTTATTCTTAATGAAATGGTTTCGTGGCTTAAATCGAAAAGGGAATTTGGAATTCTATTTAAGGTCGATTTTGAAAAGCATGATAAGCTGGGATTATTTGGATTATATGATGATGCAAATCGATTTCCCCACCAAGTGGAGAGGATGGACTTACTAAATTCACCATCAACATCCATTAGTATTATCGATCAACATCCAAAGAGTCCTGAACATCATTCGCATTTGAGTTTGGATGTTTTCACGAGGTCTATCGATGGTCTTGTGTTATATCATCTATTTTATGACGATGATTTGAGAATGGTCTCCTTCGAACAAGTCAATATTAAAGTAAATCTACATTAAATCAACATTTTTGGTGTTGGGATTGAGTATCAACATATTTTTGTTTTAATTGGCAAACCAGATGACATGTAAATATGGTAAAATACCTTAATCAAATCAGTTCTCTCAAGCATTCTGTTGTATTAGGTTTCACTATATAAAGCCCTAGAATCGATGGTTTGAAAGTATTCAGAAGAAATTTGTATGGGGAGGTGATTATATATCAAAGCAATTCAAGCAACGAATTTAGTTAAGTGGTTTATGTTTCATGGAAGAAGTCAATTTACGGTGTATGGAACAACATAATAATGAAAGTCTTGATTCATTAGGAAATTTAAAATCGAATATTTGAAGTCTACTAGAACGCATATCAAACTTGACAAATCAATACACGATTCAAATATCAACATGTAAATAAAAACGATCACTATTTGGTAAAACCTAACAAAAGAGAAACATAGCGCAAGCGCAAGCGCATACACAATGTTAGACACAACGTTAATAAAAGAGAAACCTAAAACATTAAAAAGAATACTAAAAAGATTGGAAAAATATTGTTCGCTCCGCCTTAAGACGTAAACGTACATCGACATAAAACAGAACATCACTCTGTTGTAAATCACGAAAACGTAGTATCAAGAATCTCGAAGACAGCAGGTGCAACAACACGACGAACATGACAGTAATATAAGAGAAATCTAAACTTACGTTAAAAAAAAAGGAAGAAAAAAACAAAAGTTTAGAAAAATTAATAAAATAAATATTGCCACTGTCACAAAATATAGATTAATCCAAATATATTTGTATCACACGCATTGCTTGCCCAATTAAATTCTAAAATATTAATGGAATAATTAAACTAAACCAAATGATTGGGCCCAAAAATATCGCAGAGTAATATTTTGGGCTTTGTACGTTAAAATTTTTGTTAAGTTGCTTATTAATTAATTTGGGCTTAATATTTTATACAATATAATTAATTTTGATCGTAAATCTAATAATAAAGAAGTTAGATGTGATTCGGCTTTTATGTTCGTGTCTTTTGGTTTGGTTTTGATGGATTCGTTACGGTTCGGTTTGTTGTGGCGTGGTTCAGGTTTAGAATATGGTAAAGCCGAAACCAATAGTTTTGTTTGGTTTTATCGGTTATTTTAATTTTTTATTTGGATTAATTGTCTTTTCTCACCCTTTCATAGAAAACAAATTTTCAAACTAACAACATATAGTACAATAAAAATGGAAGTCCTTTAAAATGCAACATGTACACGTCTGAGCACTAATTAGCCCCCAATAGCCCAATCAACAACCGGCCCAAATATAAACCATTGGTCATATGAACTTTGGGTAAACATTGATGAACCAACATGAAAGATGAAACTCAGGTTTCAAGACATTACAAACCGAGAACAATTCACATCTTGATATACCAACCGAAATGTAGCCCAAAGCCCCAAACCGACAACTATTCGACAAATATATGTTTTTAGAATAAGAAACAAGTCTGAAAACTTTCGATGAATAACTTTCACTGATTTATACCTTGAAGTCAACTCGTCCTACAAACCGAACTCACAACTTTAGACACAAACATGACCTAGCAAGACAAAAAACAAGTCAATACTTTAGAGTAACAAAAATGACACGAACACGGCCAGTGTAGCTAAACTTGTTTGTTGTTTCGATAAAAACTAAACCGCACATGGACTAATCCCAAACCCGCAAATTTCTTGTCAAAAATTGACATCCGTCGCACAACTCCAAATACTTATACATATTAAACAAAATTTCTCACTCAAGACATGGCTCAGTCGGTGATTTAACTAGAACATTCGATTACCTTTTTTTTCTAGCCGAAATAGGTTGAACAACACTATCCACTACCTTTTCTTGCAAATCAAGGTGGTTCAAAAGCTTTGAAACAACACCACATGAATTGTCGCGTGGAACTTGGCAATTACATGTAAGAGTAGGAATGAGGTGTAGCAATGGTGTACAAGATCAGGCATGTATGGTAATGAGGTGTGTTTTTTAGATATATTTTTACCCTACTTCTGTAAAGGTTTTTTTGTAAGTTGATCATTAGGGTTTTTTTATAGGTTGATCATGTTTTTTACAGCTGAACAATGAATTGTTTTTGTATTGAAACAACCATGTCCCTATTTATGCTATTGCATAGTTTATACAAGACTATTTTACATACACTCTTAACACTTGGGGTTCAAAAACCAATTTAAAAACTTCTAAGTATAGAAGGATGTCAACATCTCTTTCCTGTGAGGATAGATGTAAGGTTTTCTCACACCTCATTTTCCTCATACGTACTATAGCTTTGTTATAAGTTGTGATTTACTAGTCACCGTCGTTGTATTGTAAGTATGGAAGGATGATAAAAGATGGCTTACCAAGAAATCAACCAAACTTCTAAAGACAAGTTAACCAACACACAACTTGAAAGTCTCTTTGAAATATGTCTTGTTCAACTAAAATAATTACATGTCTACTAGGATTCAAACCTTATATACATTTTAATAGTTTGCTTGGAGCACATCTACCTAACTACCTTGCTTTCTTCTTGCAACAATATGATCTTAACATGAGATCATCTTTTATTCAACAATTATATTACTTTAGGTAAGTGACTATGTAACCCTAAAATCAAAATCAAAAGTTATTACCACCATTGATGAACTAGAACACCTATCTCTCTTAATGAACTATACAACTTCATACATTCTCCATACCCGTTTTGATACCTTGAACTCCTTTCATCATCACTACATGAATGCTTACGATTATAATGACATTCAAGAAACATTTCATCAATCAAACAAATCGCACTGGTTTCAATCATCTTCTTTATCAAATCAAACTCAGTTCCTTCAACATCCATCTTCACAACAACAAAATCTTTTTCCCCAAAACTCTTCTTCACCCAATCAGCAAAATCAAACCCTTGAATCTTGTTTATATCCCCCATGAAAGAACTTGAAGTTTGAGCTGATTGAACCCGACCCATCCCTCGTATTCTCTCCTCGTTTAACCCATTTGATACGCGATTGATCTCGAAGAACAACGACTCGTTTCGCACCCATGGCGCGTATGGCAAAAGGGTTATCTTTTTCTTGGATTTGTATTCATCATGAAACTGTTTATCGGGTTCGATCGCGAAGATTTTGAAAGGTTTATCTTGTTTAGGGTACAGTTTCTTGAACCAGCTTCCAATACTTGATCCGTAGCTTTTCGCCCCGACATCCATGTAAACATATTTGGTTTTGAAGCTGATATCCGCCATTGATGGAAGATACTTCATGTCCTTGAGGTTTTTCTTGACAGAAATCAACGGCTTTAATGGTTCTTCAAACACCAACGGCTCTGAATCTTGAATCAGTTTCTTTTTATAGGCTGGAACAGAGCAACCTCCGGCGATCATTCTCCGTCGCCGGAGAATCGTGTTCTGTTTCTTCAAGACAATCTCACGAACGCCTTGTATTGACCAGTGCTGAATGGTGATTTCGCGTGATCGGATAAACTTGAACGAACTAAACAAATCCAACAACGAATTCAAACTGTATGTGTCTGTTGATTCCGTGTGTATGATCAGATACCCGTTGGGTTTCAAAGTTCTTGATAACTCCAACGAGAATTCGCCGGGATTTGGAGAACGATCAAGACCCGTGTGAGAACTGAATTCAACGTCAAATGTATTATTATCATACGGCAGCCAGTCGTTTCTCTTCGTTGATTTCGAATCTCCGACGCCGGATTCTTTCAAAGCTGCCGTGAGTTCAAGAAATTGGGTTCCGACGGCGAGTGTTTTGGAGTTACCGGTGAGAAATCCGGCGTGTATTAGATCTTGAAACACAATAGTGTAGCATTGCAAGACCAGATCGTCGATTTCAAGATCCCGGGAGTTATAATCTTCGGTGACGTCGCCGGAGGTGGTGGTGGTGTTGGTGGTTGTGATGGAGAGATAAACTTGTCTTGCAAGGAATAAGGAGAAGATGCTGTAAAATATCAGTCGTATGATGACTTTATGCCGGTAAACCTCGTGGATGATTCTGGCCATTGTGGGTGATAATGGTTGGTTCATCATCATTGTTTAGCAGAGATGAAATGGCAGGTTTTGAAAATTAGAAGTGATTTGGAGGGTAAAATAGGAAGTGAAAATAAAGTCTTTACCCGCCGGAGGTCTAATCGTAAAAGATGCATTTACCAAGTTGCCCCTGGCAGTTAGAGTTAGTTGACAAGTAAGAAGTGGGCCAATTTGGGATTCGTCCACGTTAAAACCCGGATATGAATTAATCCGTTAGTTTGAAATCGAATATATTCATTGAAATTGGGTAGCATCAAGTCAAACCAATTCTCTTCTTATAAACCGGCTTCTTAATCTAAACCAATTCTCATTGATTTGATTTTGACTTTCTTTGACTAGATCGGTACAGGTTTCAAAACTGGTCTGAAACCTACAGTTGCATTGGTTTTTTATCCAATCCATCGGTTTGAAATCTTTTTGAGAGTATATTCATTAAAACCGGTTAAAACTGAAATGAAATGAATTAAAACCAGCTTCATACCAAAGGGACTTTTACCTTTATAAACCAGTTTCTAATCTAGAACGATTTGAGCTAATCCAGAATTGAAAATCTAATTTTAATACCTTCAATGTTAATATTTTACTAATTTTTACACTCATTAGAAATAAAAGTAACACAAAATTAACTAGGAAACCGTAGATATTTATTCATCAAATAATTAATATACATTGTTATGTTATAACCTGAAATAAATACATAAATATAACCAGGAGCAAGATCATTAGTGACCAAAAAACTCTATAAATATGTATGTAGTACATCATACTACATATATGATGTCAGTACTTCATATATGTAATATGTTTTTTAGTATACTAAATATATACTTCATATATGTAATATGTTTTTTAGTATACTAAATATATGGAGCATGATATAGTATTTATATCTAGCATGCGGTTATTAGTTTTCTCACAACCCATCACCACGTAACTATTTACATCCACTTTTAGGTATTTCAAACTATTTATACTTTTTGAATGACAATATACTTTTATCAGTTTAGGGGTAGTAAATGGAATGACACGTAGTAAATACTAATACTGTGTATACATACACTTAGGATTTATTATTGAGTAAAAATAACCACTATTTAATAACTATAAAATATCACATCTTAGAGTATTAGTAATTTAATTATGGTTTCCATTTGTCTAGGGTTTTGAATGGTGATCGAAGACCATATTCTTCTATTGAACGTGATTTATTTATTTATTATTTGGCACATCAACCGCTTGTCTAATATCTAGTGTTGTCTTTGATCTTGTTCACCTCTACTTGACCCGAACCAAAATAAAGAAATGGGCTTAGGCCCACTATGAAATTATGTGGGCCTCTAGATATGTGTTTTAAGCCCATAATCCAGGTAACAGTGCAAGTGCAACACTACTATAGTACTATTGTTGTAAAAAAATATAACATGAGATAATTTTTCATATTCATTCACAAATTTTAAAACTCCCAAATGGTCAATTTGGTCAAGTAACCACCCACGATAACACAATCTACATATAAGTCTGCTTGCTTATTTTTAGGCATAATTAAATGACCATTGAGTTTTAAGGAGTGATCTTGAAGCCTTGTAGGGATTTCATTGCATTTGAAGATTAATTAGCATCCTTAAACTCCACAAAATGTTCCATTATAACTGTCTGCATCTTTTTCAAATCTGAACAAAATGTACCACCATAATAAAAAATGATTTGGAGCTGAAAAAACACAATAAAAAATATTTATACATCTGAGTTGATTGGTGGTGTACCTGAAGGAATTCTCTTCTCAAATCAGTCAAGTTGACTTTTTTGGGTCAATATTTTCTTGATCAGATTCAGAGTTATCCTTTTTCTCCATAACTTCTTGAATACCTTCTTGATAACCTTGTATGAAGCTCTTTAACGCATCTCTGTAAGCAGATGCGCGGGTCATGTAAACCCGTTGCAAAGCGGGTCTGAGTGTCTCCATTCCACCTCGAGCCGCGACAGCTGTCATCATCAACCGGTCAACAATGAAAATACATATTCATACATTTAAATAAATGAGTAAACTGTAGTTTTCGTCTCTGAGGTTTGCAAGGTTTTAACGTTTCAGGTTTTAATAGTTTTCTGTTAAGGGTTTACGGACAAAAACTGTTAAGACTTGAAACGTTAACGACGGCTTCTGTTATGGATGGATTGAAACTGTTAAGCCTTGCAAACCTCAAGGACGAAAATTGCAGTTTACTGTAAATAGATAAATAAAATTTACCTAGATCCTCTAATGTTGAAGGTTCGGTTTCTGCACTAGAACCTTTAGCGCAATCAGGTTCATCATCTGATTTTGATTTGTTCTTATATTCATTTGGACGTAACTCGGGCCCTATATCTCTTACCCAACTTGCAGCATAAAGTCTAGTTGCTTCCTTTAATACCTGAAGAATGGTTTCAAAACAATTAGAAACTATTCATATAAGTTTGTTAATGTAAAAAATTAGAAATCCAATTTCATGTCTAGAAAAACACATTCAAGTTAACAAATGAGATATTAGGCTACAAATGCAATTGTTTATACAGTTATCATGGTTTTCTACATTGAATTAGTTAATAAGTTGCAACATTTCAAGCTCATTGTTCACACATAACATCTTCCCACTAGTTTTACAATTATAACATCCACCACAAACAAAATGCATGATTTCAACTTCCAAGTTGATTAGAGGTGCAAAATCACGAATAATTAACCAACAAAAAGAAACTAACCAAAAATCGTTCCATCCAAGTTAATTTTCTCCGCTTTTTGAAATGAGGGGGGTCGGGTAAAGATGAAGGAAATGCAATTTCTTTCAAATCATAACGAACATAATCACGAAGTTTTCTCCAAACCACCTTCGCCTTCATTCTGAATCTTGATCACCTCAAGAAAATCTGCAGAATGCACTCAAAACAGCAAAATATATGTAAACAGTGACTATGATACTAAGTTCTCCATGGTAATGAGGAATTACATCAAACACTTGGTGTGCAATACAAAAACAGCAGCAACACACCATCGTTAACACTATAGTTCTAAAAAAAATTGCATACCTTACATACAGTGATCAATAAAAAAGATTTTCAACATAACAACGCATAATCTTACGTTTAATCAAATTTCTAATTGGGGATTTAAAATAAAAAAAAAATTAAGGAGAAATCTGGAATTACTTGAAAGAGATGGATCAGGTTGGAGAGTTGTGGAGATTTACAGATGGAAAGGACTGCCGAACCTTCGAACGCGAGTTAGCTCCGCCAGTAACCGGTATATACCTCCGGCAACGATAAACCTTCATTCGTCGTCAGACGTTCAATTAAACTTTTGCTTTTTAAAAACGGAAAAATGTCACAATATAAAACTATCGAGGTAGTGATATGTCACGGAGAGGAAACGTGTAAAGTGAGTGAGTGAAATGGTGGAAATGCATGTGGCTTTAGTTATGATTGATTATTCATTTTTTTTATAATTTCATTTTATAAAAAAAAAAGTCATATTATTAAAAAGAAATAACATTATTTAAAAAAATTTAACTAAAAAAAGGGTTAAAATTAAAAAAAAAAAAAACCTAGCACATATATGTATGACTTATACTCATCTTCCCTATTTTTCAAAACCCTAATCTTGATCCAGCCTTTTTGAGAGAGAGAGAGCAAGTGTAGTGAGAGAGAGAGAGTGATCTCACTCCGATCGACCTCCTTCCCAGCGATCTATCATCCCCGCAACACCAAAACCCACCGCCGATCAACCTCCCTCTGTCATCTCTCATCTCTGCCGCTCACATCTCTGCCCTCTCTCCGAATCAAAGTGTATCACCAACGGTCATTTTTTTGCCAAGAACGGCGTCAGCCGGGCGACGGCGTTGCCGAAAAGCCCCCAAAAACGGCGGGGGGGCCGGTGTTTGGGCGTGGAGGGGGCGTCGTTAGGGGCCAAAACGCCCACTAACGTGAGCATACCCCATGGTCTAATGAAGTTTAAAAAATGTTTGGTTATCGATGCAACTTGTCTAAATTGGAACAATAAAACTTTAACTTGTGTTAAGACAGCATAATAATAAAAGTGAAATCTGAATGACTTAACTAGAACATTTATTAAACTTGAGTGACTTAATTAAAAAAAATTTAAAACTTGTTTATTATTCAACGAAGTTACAAAAAAAGCAACTTAAAACAATTTTTTACCCACTTAGAGCATTCCAATTTGGTTCTGTATATGTATTTATATAATTTACAAAAAATCACTATTTTTCCTCTCTTATTTAATTAAATATTTTTATACCAATTTTTTCTCACTCATATCAAATTAAATAATATTTTTAATACTTTTATAATTACTTTTGCCTCTCCTATTCAATTAAGTAATAATTTTTTATATCTTTTATCATATATTATATTTATATCTTGTTGGCTGCTCAATTTTTTTTTTATATATTTCTATTAAAACACTCACATTTATTTCAAATATTTATTCTTTTAACAGCAAACGTTTACACACATAACGTGCTCCTAAACTACATCAAATAAACCATTATCATAGATTAAACCTTAACATTCTTCGTAAAAGACATAACTCTAGTATCTACCAAATTGACTAGTGCTTATATTATTTTTATTAACTTATTCTTTTTCTTGCGTTTACAAATTTAACAACCAACTATTTTGTCATGTTATATGTTACAGCTTACAAATATCAAATTCTGATTAGGCTGTACAGGAGTTGGTTCAGTTTCTTGCCACAACCGAACTAAAACGAAACATGGTTCAGTTTCTTGCCACAACCGAACTAAAACGAAACTTTATGAATATTTGAGAATGTTAAACAAATGGTTTTCGGTTAATCTGTTTATGGAATAGAATTGATTCAGTTACGGGTCAGTTAACCCATTGCCAATTGTTGCTGCTGATTGTGGGCATTTCCTTTTCATAATAAACTAATAAACACTGCATAAACAAAAACAACAAACAAATGTGAAACCCTAGAAATGCACAAACAACTCGACAGAAATTATTAGATGTCATAATAATACTAACTTTTTTTTTATCAAGTTAAATTAAAACCAGTTTCAACTCGAACTGGTTTGGGATCAATGAGGCAACATAAAGAAGTCATGTAGATTTTGCAAGGAAAAACAACCAAATAACCAATGCATGATGAAGATCATGTTTCATATACAATCATACATAAGAAACACTAACCTTATTGCTTAACATAACTCTTTACCAATAACCCTCATCATCATGTTCATCAAAATTTATGATGATGTCATCTTCAGACAAAGCATCGTCACTTAAAACTACCTCTGAATTTTCTTTAAACATTTCATCACCACCTTCTTCATATGGATAATTGTTCATGGGATTATCTTCAGCTGAACTCACAAATGAAAGAAACACAACATAAAAAAGACGCATAAAAATGCTTAAATTGTTCTTGTAGTCTATTGATTCTCAATCAAATCATATCCTGATTATGATTTTATAATCGACTATTAGAAATCTTACCATTAGAGTCATCAGTTATATGATCTCGTGGGCAATCATACATATCATCACTGTCATTAACTTGAACACTATAAGTGTTTTTCTCCACCATACTGATGTTGTCATCGTTGACAGCATACAAATCATACACATAATCATTCTTGGATGCTGTTTAATCGTTATATAAATAAATAAAATTATTAACAAGATAAGAAAACGAAACTATTAAACAATTAGTTAACTGAATTAGAAAAGGAAATACCTTGGTTTATAATGTGATCATCAATATCAGAATCAATATCCTCTGCAGCACTTGGAATGAATTCTTGTAATAGAGTTAAGAAACTGTACATTAGTTTATGGTCATCTTCTCTGCATCAGTATTGAGGAAAAAAATGATAATTAAACAAACATACACAGTAATGTTTTTAAAATGATAATTAGAGGTGAAAAAATGATTGGGTCAGGTCAAATCAGATAATGTTTTTAAAAAATGGGTCGAGTCAGTATGACCTACACCACGAATATGTTAAACTCTTTTAATGAGTGTATTGCACGGGTTGAATAAAGAGGAATTTAAATAGTTAGTAATGAAGATTTAGGAATTATAAGACGATACTTGAAGTTATAAGTGAAAAGGCAATAATAGTGAAAATGGAAAGAAGCGGGAAAAAAGAATCTTAAGTAGCTAGAATTGTGACACATGACGACATGAGTAACTTATTTATTTGAGATTTTGAGATATGAATTGAGTAATATGCATGTAATTTTGTTACGTTCAAGATTTATTTTAAAAAAAGATATGATATGTATAGTTTTTTGTGAAAATGCATATTTATGTGCATACATGCACAAATGTAAAGTTTTTAAAAAGAATTAAGGAGAGGTGATACAATCAAAGAAATACATTGTTTTTCAATTTTATCTCTTTCATTGAAGTGATATTACACGTCTTATGCGGTTCTCGCGTAGTTCTTAACATACTATTGGTTCTGAAAAGAACGTGTCCAATAATTATAAAAGGAACATTGTTTAAATTACAAAGTTATAAACAAAAGTGTAAAACCGACACTTACTCTTGTTCGTGCGCCTCACTAGTATCCTCAACATCGACACGCTCAAGATTAAAGAGATGACACGTGTCATTCAATATATCATCAGATGCAACACTCTCTTTCGCCTTTCGACTCTTCCATATTTGCTTGAAACGAGCATTCTTTGCCAAAAGCTGGTGCACATAGATTACAACAAAATCATATACTAATAACAACTATCATTAACAGAAGACTAAACTGCAGTTTTCGTCCCTAAGGTTTGCAAGTCTCAACAGTTTTAGTCCCCCTTTAACAGAAACGCCCCTAACATTTCATGCTTTAACAAAAACCATCCCTAATGCTGAATTCCATCCATTGTTCCCGTTAGCTACCCCCAACATGCCCCTCACGTGAGGGGTAAGTTCGTCACTTTACCTCTTTAACTCATCAGAGAACGCTTCAAAACCCTAAATTCAGGGTAATTCCGCATCAGGGATGGTTTTCATGTTTGAAACTGTTAAGAGTTCTCGGGGACAAAAACTACAATTTAGTCTTCATAGAAAGAATGGGTATGAACTTAAGTCTTCCAAATCAACCGTGACTCCGTGAGTTCTACATATGACAACAAAAGTTTATTACTAAAAGTAAGTGATCATTGAGTGCAGGTTCAATAGATTCAGAATCAGTTAAAAATCAAGGTCTTGAATTTGTTGAACTATGAGAAATCAACAATCCACTGAATCCGTGCTATAAGTGGCAAAACGAGTGTAGTGGGCATGTTGAGTGATCGGGACGGGGTTGGGCCAGCCCACAAGCCCGCAACACTTTTTTGTTTTTTATAAGTTTTGTAACTAATTAATGTATAAGAGGACCAAAACTACAATAGTATTACAATATTCTCTTAATAAAATGATATGGGACATTCTAAGCATTTGACAGAATAAGCAACCTTAACTCCTTAAGCCCATTTTAATCAATTAACACATTCGACCCGTTTTAATGTTAGTAAAATACGTGTTAAATACACCTCTTGTGATTCTTTAGCTTTTACCAGCAACTGCTTCTGTTTCTGCAGGAAAATAAAGGACATAACACATCAAAAATTTTGCATCTAACGTTAAAAAGGTTTAGCAGAAAAAATAAATGAAAATCAGGTATTATGCATACAAATAAGGTGTATCTGTTTTAATAAAATTGTTAAAAGGTTGCAGCTCACATTATATACATGTGCTAAAATGTGGATGTCATTTATAAAACATATAAACTGATAAGTATTCAAACTAGCATGGTTTGTGAATGTCAAAGCATCATAAGAATCGCAATGTGATGACTCAAAACTATTTTCGTATAATGGTGAAATATAAAAAAGGTATTTTTTCATAATCCATCCTGCTTATTATCTTTTGTATAAACCTAATCTAAGTAAATGTAAGAACACGAGAGTGAAAGCTATGTAAATTTGAAAATTATAATTATAAACTTATAAGTTGCAAGCTTTACAACACCCCTATGCCCTAACTAGGAATTTATACTAACTGAATTACTGAATAACTGATACACCTGAAATACAACTACCTAGTTAGCCACATAACTAAGTGTAACTAACTAAGTAACTACCATTAATTAATTCTAACTATATTCTTAACATTTTATAAGAAAAAAATCTCTCAAATGTGCATCAGAAAGATAGTGAAATGATTTATAACGAGACAAACTAGTTTTGGCATCAACCAAACAAATCAAAATATTCAATATTCTAAATGCAATTAAGCATTTAAGCACAGTATACACTGGTGTGCAATTTAGCAAATACCATAAAGTTAGTAGCATGATCATATGTAGGATATTGAATGCAAAGTTTTAGCTACAGTGCAGAGATAACATCTTACATTGTCAGTCTTATTATTACGTCTTTGATCCTCATGTTTTGATTTAGAATCAAGTGCATTAGCAGAATTCTGCTGCTTCATGAACAGTAAACAAGATGAACAACTGAAACATGGATTATATTTATTGATGACAAACAAGCATACGCCAGTAAGATTACAAGTTTTCAGATATCACCTTATTAGCCACAAACTGAAAAATATCAACAGCATCATCAGAGCTGCTCACAGTATCAACATATTGTGCAAAAAACCTTTTGGGATTCAATTCCTCAACTACAATAGGACAAATTGCCCCCATCAAAACCATCTTTTAGAGCCGTCATTCATCTATGTAATTACACTTTGTTCATAAATCATCAAATAATTTATGCTAGAGGCTCTCTAAATTTATTAATCTCATAACTTTTAACGAACAAAATTTCCGCCAAATGATACCATAACGAATTAACGATCACAATTCACAAACCATCTACTGATCTACAAAGCAAATATCTGGTCAAACGTTACCAGTTAACGTATAAACTGTACGATCAAACGACATATTGAGATAAACTAGAACACAGTAACACAGTTGCTGTTCATATCGGAACATACTTACCTTTGGAGGCTGAATTGTTGATAGATAGCTTCTCAAAGTCCAACAATGTCCGCTTCACTGGTCTTTCGTTTATTTCAAGCCCTAATTACACCAAATCAGAAGAGAATTCATAGTGAACTACTATCAGAGCTTCAATCTTCATGTTAGTAATAAGAAGAAACTCACAAAATGCGTCGAGTGACGACTGGTAGCTTTTTCGTTTGACTCTAAGGATCACAGGCTTGTTATCGTTCAACAGGGCCGTCGACGAACTCACCACCTCTTCAACCATCGGTGAATCTCTGGTGAAGTACTAGTAGTAAGATATTTGTTGTGAATTTATTATTTATGCAAGCTAATGAGTATCCTTAGAAAGTAGAAACTTCACAATTTTTATTTTTTGTTCTAGAGAGTAATCGTGTACATCTCCATGACCAGGATTTAGAGTATGCTTAAAAACTTGACAAAAATATTTTTCTTAATTTACTCCTTCAACGTGTTTCTTCCAATATAATTGACCTATTTATCAAAGTAAGACGTTAATATTGACATTCTTTTTGTTAATCTAACTAGGTTTCTCCCCACCGTGCGTTGCGGCGGGAACTCCTATTGTATAAAAGTAATGTTACCATGGGCAAGCGGGCGGTAATTTCACTATCGGTATTTTATAAACATACCCAATATAATATT
>WOUH02007019.1:0-17875 GCA_009936405.2 Stevia rebaudiana
TGCTATCTCTCAAAGCTAATTGATATTTCTTGGGTTCTTCTTGTGATAGGAAAACTGCCTAAAGGCATAGATTTACTACTTGTCTTCTTATTTGAACACCTTTTTAAGAATCACCAATGATGGTGTATCAGCTGTTTGAGTGCAACTGATAGGTGAATCATTAACAACTAACGAGTTTGTTAATGAACCTTTGAGTGAATCATCAGTGGCTATGATAGGTTCAGTGGTTTCAAGAGAGAAGATGTCAGTGTTTAAGGGTAAAATAGAAAATTGATGAGGTAAATCATCATCAAAGGAACTTTTAGTGGTTCAAAAGGTTGACTGATTTCTATTAGTGGCTAGACTTTTCATGTGAGAAGGTGTCAAGATTAAAAATCTCTGATGGGTTGGTTTGTGAAAATGGAGATGATAATTCATTGAATTTTAAGTTCAAAGTTTCTTCAACAATTTTGGTTCTCAATTTGAAGGCTCTATAAGCTTTAGATGTATTTGAGTAACCCATGAAGAATCCGTTATCAACTTTTGCAGCAAACTTTGAGATTGATTCCTTAATGTTTTAGATAAAACAAGGACAACCAAAGACTCTGAAGTAAGAGATCAGTGGTTTTATTTTATGTAAAATCTCATAAGTTGTCTTGTCATGTCTTTTGACAATGTGTACTATGTTCTGAACATAACATGCAATATTTATTGCTTTAGCCCAAAAAGTAAGAGGTAATCCAGGATCTGCTAGCATGGTTCTTGCTGCTTCAATCAAATTTCTGTTCTTTCTCTCTACAGCACCATTTTGTTCACGGGATTTTGGCTACACTGAATTGTCTGACAATGCCTTTATTTATGCAGAATTCATCTAGAGTGCTATTTATGAATTTAGTGCCCTTGTCACTACTTATTATCTTCATAAAGAGATCAAACTGTTTTTCATGTCAGTAGCTTCATCTTTACTTTGGAAGAAAAAGGTCCAACGAAACCTGGAAAAATCATCAACAACAACCAATCAGTATCTTTTCTTGGCTAAAGATAGAACTTGCACTGGTCTAAAAAGATCCATGCCCAACAGTTGTAAACATTTTGTTGTTTTAGATTCCTCAATTGATTTGTATGACACTTTATGTTGTTTACCCTTTATACATAAGACACATTGTCCCCCACGATGAATTTCTTTAAAAGGTAAACCTCTCCCTAATGAGAGTTTTGAGATTTTATTTAGAGTTTTGTGATTTAAATGACTTAGTGCCCTATGCCATAAACCATTTTCTACTGTTAATGCTTTGGCAATAAAACAAATAGGTGTTGTAAGATTTGTATTAGCTGCCAAGTCAACAACATAAACATTACCACTCCTTTCTGTTGTTAAGAGGGTAGTTCATTTATTAATTTATTTATTTTTGGTAAAATTTCTGGTGAAATTTTTTTGCAGGTATCTCTTGTAAAAAATGAACTGTAGTTTTTATCAAACATTTGAGAAACACTTAACTTTGAATTTTCAACCAGACTTACATCATTAAAATGAATTTTACCATGTGACAATGTACCTGCTCTAACTATGTAACCTTTTGCATCATTTCCAAAAGATACAGAACCTTCATTCTTTGATTTGAAGTTGTTTAGGAGTGTTTTGCATCCTGACATGTGCCTGGATTCTCCACTGTCTACATAGCAAAGATTATTCAAGCTTGAAGATGATCCCTACACAAAGATGAAGCAAATTAGATGGATTTAGGAGTCCAAAATTTTACATTCTTGGACCTATGTTGTGGAACAGTTGTTTGTGAATCAACTTTGATCATCAATTGTTTCATAATAGTGATCAGTTGTTGTTGGTTTTGACTTCAAATGTCAATTTGAGATGGAACAACTGATGGTTATTCAACAACTGTTGATTTGGAAGCAATGGATGGCGCATGATAGTTTGTTGGGTGATCAACCCATGATATGGTTTTAGGTTTGGGTATCTTGGGTTTGATATTTTTTTTTTTTTGTGGGATTTGATGATGATGGAATGTCAGTTTTTGCTTTGGATTGCAATTTTTCAAGTTCGGTTTTGAACCAACATTCGGATGTTTTATGATTGGACTTCAAGCATTTGGAACACACAGTTTTGATGCTGAGTAATTAGGAATGAATGGCTTGTTTGCAGTGATAGAAGGATAATGAACTGATTGAAATTGTGGAAGATTAGATGGTTTAAAAAGTGGGGTAAAATGATCTGTTGTTGTTTTCTTCTCAACTGATAGGTTTGTGTGGTACGCAGGTGTTGAGTAAATAACTGGAGGATAAGAAATTATTGACTCAACTGCTGAGTAAACAACTGATGAATGAGTTGTAGGTGGAACAACTATTTGTTGAACAACTGATGGATAACCAACTTATGATTTGTTAATTGTTTTAATTCTCGTCAGTTGTTTTAGCTTTTTCAGTTGTTCTATAAGTTGTTTTTGATGAATCATCAGTGATTTGTGCATTATCAGTTGCAGGGTTAATCTGGTCTTTTACAGACACAAATTTCACTGTTTGGAATGGTAAGCACTGATCTTGCTTATTTTCCATATTTTCTGTGTTACAATAATATGACTCATCAACTGATTTTTCTTGAGATGATTCATCAGTGGTTATATCATTTTCAACTATCCCTTGACTTTTTGGTGTGTAGTCATCTGGTGGACAAGTGACATTATATCCAATGCCAAATTTGACATTACCTGAAGATTGTTGACATTACTTGAAGATTGTTTATTTAAAAGCATTTGGAAACCACTGCAAGATTGTACCCGTTTTTCGCAATTTACTTGAGTACTTGCCAGTGTTTCTTTGGACGCATTGTATTTTTCAAGAGTCAAATCAAATTGATCTTGCAAGTCTGCTTTCTCTATTTTTAAATTTGAGATTAAAGTTTTTTTCTCTTTTAAGATTTTCTCAAAGTCAAAGTTCTTTTTCTCTTGCAATCGCTCACGTTCAAGCATCTGTTCACTTAGAAGAACATTTTCCCTTTTTATGGTGGCGAATGCTTCAATGCAGGTCTTTGAACAGAGTTTTTCTAGGATTAAGGGTGTTATCTGAGCAGCTGCAGAAGATGATCCTGATGATGAACTAGTTGGTGAGCTTGGGGAATCAATAGCCATTCAGGCAAAGTTTGGATGTGATTCATTTTCAAATAACGCATGACCAACTTCAACAGGCATGCTACTCCAATCAACATAGCTTTGAGTGAATAGGGCTTGTTGAGCAGGTTGAGGAGGTGTTTGGTTGTTAGGAGGTTGAGGTGTTTGGTTTGGGACTTGAGATTGAGAATTTTGAACAAGCTGATACTATTGTGGTAAGGGTACCAATTGGAACTGGTTTCCATTTGGTATTTGAACATATTGGATAGGTTGAAAGATGGGAGCTTGAACAGAATGAGCAATTTCTCTTTGAGGTTGATGTTGGTGATAGTTTGTGGAATTTTGATTTGGATAAATTTAGCTAGGTGGAAATGTGACATATGGTAGTGAGTTTGAAACTACAACTCTGCATTCTCTAACAAAGTGTCCAAACTTTTGACACTTATAACATTGGAGTTTAGATTTATCCAACCGAACCTTTGTTTTTCCATTAATTCTTGGGAACTCCTTGTTCTTTTATAAAACTTATTTACCCTATTGCTTAGAAGAGCAAGCTGATGTAAAATATCCATCTTTTCTAAGTCAACAGCTTGAATGAGATGCAAATCATCCATGATAAAACACAGATTATAATATATTTGACCCTCATCACTCACCACATAAGCTGTGTGAGGACTGTCAAATATTCCAGTTGTTATATCAATGTGATCATCATAGCCTTAGTTTTAACTATCATTATCACACTCATGTCTTGTTGCCTTGAACATACTCATCAGTGGTTTTACCTGATTTGAGCAGTCGTTTCTTTGATTTACTTCCCTTTCTAAGGTGATAAGTTTGCAATGTAGTTAGGTTAGTGTTTGAGCTCCAAAATCAGGAGCAATCTCAACACAGTGGAAAAAGTTTCCCACTTATCAAGCAATGATCTACGAAACCTATTAAGAATAGAAATGGTGGGATACTCTTGAGCAGATATTTTTACGTCACTCAATAGTGAAGTAAACCTTTCAAATTGTTGTGTCAGAGTCACACCATTAAGTTGGGAGAAGGTTTCATACTATTGTACAAGGATTTCTCTAGTATTTGAAACAACATCAGCAGTACATCCAAACTGTTCTTTGAGAGCATCCCAAAGCTCTTTTGCAGACTCATGGTGCAATAACCCTAATTAGATTTAGCCATGGCTATTTGAGCAAGTGCCATAGCATCTAGCTCGAGCCTTTGGAAATCCTCCTCAGAGTAATTTCTGGGATCCTTAAGCTTAGGTGTGCTAGTTCCAGTATCAATCACCATGGGTTGGTGAGTGCCAAACATAACAGACCTATAACATCCCGTATGATTATTTGAGAGAAAATGGAGCATCCTTCTCTGCCATACGTTGTACTTGTGTCTAACCAGAATTGGCGGTTTTGTGGATTATCCAGTGTTATGTGGATCGAGAGAGGTGAATTTGTCTGTTATAGTCAGTTGTTCTTAGCTAAAGTTCAATGGAACAGTGATAACAGCTGAGAATTTGATCTTTAAATTATGTTTCAATAAATTTGAACAGAAATTCACGATCTAGAATGATTTTAACAGTTATATTTGTAATCAACTTGATCAAACGTTGGAAATATCAATTATGAGCTCGATTTTAATTCTCTGAATCGATTGTAGATCGAATTTCAGAAAACCAGAGCTCTGATACCAACTATTAGGATCAGATTTATCTAAAACGATTGATCTAAACTAATTCATGATTAATAAATTAAGAACAAGCGTAATTTATGAGAAATATTGCAATTAATATCGAATGATTATACTGATTACAATGCTCCCTCTCGACTGATCCTTTCATCATCATCATCATCGTACTCAGTAAATCCCACCTAAAGGTAGGGTCTGAGGAGGGTATGATGAGGGCAACTAGACAAGCCTTACATCTACCCCGTAGGAATAGAGAGGCTGCTCCCTGTGAGACCCCCGGCTCATGATGCCTAACTAACCGTTAGCCCAACGCTTTTAACGTTATTTTCACAAAGTTAGCAAAATAAACTTAAAACTAGTGCAAATTTACTTTTGCCACTCGAGGGTCCACACACACACACACACACACATATATATATATTATATGCGCGTTCTGCAAATTCGACTGATGCTTTCTCTCACAAAATTCGAATAATCAAAATGACATATGTGATTGCTCTAACACGAGCAACTCCAATTTATAAGGAGTTGAACGTCACCCATGATGTCTCATCATAAAAGCGACATTCAACGACCTTAACTGTTAACCACTGATGGCCTATCACATACAACAACTGACAAAATACAAAGCAACTACTGAAAACTATAACTACTGACTATCTAATGTAAACAACTGATACAGATCATCAGATGTTTTTCTACAAGAGTGGTTCTTCAGTTCTTCTAGTCTTCAGTTCTTGTGTCATCAGTGCTTGCATCATCAGTGGTTTGAGATTAGCATCAGTGATTGACGAGAGTATATCAGTTGTTCAACAAAATCAATCCTTTTGATTCATCAACTCTTTAATAAATCCAACACCGTGTTTACACGAGGTTACATAATTAACACTTAAAAAAATACATGTTTGACACTCTGATGACTATAAATTATGCTTTGAAATCTTAAATTTATTCATTAGAAACTTTTTAAATATGAATTTCTTAAATTTAGTTGATAATTATACAAATTAAAGAAACGTAAATTTTAAATTTTAAATAGAGTAAGTTTTAGTTCACCCTTAACAGTTTTCGTCAATAACGTTTCAAGTCTTAAAAGCTTTCGTCATCAAACCTTTAACATATGACTGTTAAGATTTGAAACGTTAGGGACGAAAACTATTAAGACCTAAAACCTTAGGGACGAAAACTGTTAGTACTTAAAACGTTAAGGACAAAAGTTGTTAAGACTTAAAGCGTTATGAATGCAAAATTTTAAGACTTGAAAGGTTAGGGGCGAAAATTATTAAGACTTGAAACGTTAAAGACCGTTTTCGTTAACGGTGAACTAAAATCATTAAGTATTGCAAATCTCAAGGATAAAAAGTTAAGTTTACTTTTATATATATATATATGAAAAATACTTAATTAGATAATAACAAATTTATACGATTTTGAAATTTAAATCTATATTATAATTTAACATAGAATAAAAGGTTTAAAAAATTCAAAATATTATTCTAATTAATTTAAATAATAATACTCTTGAAAAATTGATAGAATGTCATGATATATTTTCTGAAATGTTTTTTTTTTTTTTTTTTTGAACGGCAAATTTTAACAGTTAGTATGTTAATATCACCAAGTTAATAATAATTCTCTTCCTTCCACGGATTGGAACCCGCAGAAGCTTTTCTTCTTACCTCCCACTTAACCATTTGGTCAAGAGATCATTGGTGAATGCATTATTAGTGAAAGGTATTTTTTTTTTTTTTGCATTACACTTGGAATATTATTTAACTATTTAGAGAACACTTTCTTACACAATATAAAAATGCTAAGCGCTAGGTCAACATGCCATTGGCTGATCGATGTTTTCATGTTACCAAATTATTTTGACATCGATATTTTCTGAACGTGTCAGTCATTTTCTTGCCCTACTACTTGGACCAATGATATCCTAAATAGTTTTAAATTTAATGAATTAGAATTAGTGAACGAGAGTTTGAAGACAAAAGATGAATAATAAAAATGAAGCTCAAATTTTGTTTAACAAAACCATTTTCCGGTATGCCGCTTCAAATAAAAAGCAGTTCTAAGAGACATAACCGGACCAACTAGACACGCAGTTTTTAGTCTGGTTCTTCGGATCACCCTCTCGACTCCGATCTTGAAAAGTTTGTGAGATTGAATCGTTGTTGGGGCAATCTTATAAAGGTGTACATTTGTGGTTGTTATAGGTAAGATTATTTTTTGACGAAAAACTATGAAATGATGACACAAATTAACCACAAAATATTTTGAAACAAATACAATATATACTATAAAACAAATACGATAAGACAAGGAGCATTTTCAAGGAATTAAGTTCGAATGAATTGTCTATGTGATTTTGAAATTTAGGGATTATCATATTTGTCTTGAAAAGATAGCTCCATGGTAGAGAGAGAGCACAGTGACCG
Organism: Stevia rebaudiana; assembly: GCA_009936405.2. Classification (NCBI taxonomy): domain Eukaryota; kingdom Viridiplantae; phylum Streptophyta; class Magnoliopsida; order Asterales; family Asteraceae; genus Stevia; species Stevia rebaudiana. The sequence goes on from WOUH02007019.1 coordinate 7,226, forward strand.
ATATGTCCCGGTTTCGATTCTTGTTTAGAGCAATTTTCAAAGACATGACAATGATGCTCGTCCCAGGCTACTACCCAGCTTCGTGTCCGAGCCAAAAGGGTTTTACGTGACAAGGCCAAAGGTTCCTCCCGGTTTTTCCCTGGAATAGTTGGTAGACGAGTTTCGACTCCAATCAACTTGGCCCGTAAAGAGAGTTGTGGTGGCCTCCGATGCGATCACAGCATGGGGGAGCCCCAATGCCAACGAAAAACACCTCAGGGTGTTAGAGGCGGGGTTTCGATCTCGGTCCTTGCACCTTTAAGTGCAACGGTCATAGGCCGTTGCACCAACTGCTGTTATAAAAAAACTAACATTAACTTTTCTATTAAATAATATGGTTGATTTTATTTTCTCGTAACACCAAATGATGATGTTTTGATGACTAAACTACAATTTATTTTAAAGCTAATAATAATTACTAATATCATAAATGATATTTTGATTGGTTCTTCTCTCTTTCATGCTTGTGTCATTCAAAATCAATCTTTATTACTTTTCTTAATAACAAATTTATTCTAAAGATCAGTTTTACCAAGCTCGCACTTGCAAGTATAATTTTAATCCTCATCATTTTTTTGGTGCTAACATCATAACTAATAGAGCATTTATCACAAATTAATTGCACCACCAATATCAACTACCTTTAGTGGTAAGTAGTTTGCGGTTCCAAACCATTAAGAACTGAGGAACCGAAACGTTAGTGTGGAACCAAACCGGATCTGTGAGTTATGGTTCGGTTCCGGTTCTTTTATCGGGTATTTAAAAGAACCGTTAGTTTAGCCCGATAGTAATTAGTAACTATAGCCCAATGAATCACCTTAAAAAATGTTATTTTGAGTAATTATTTTTAGAAGTTGAACTTTTTGTAATATCTCAGCTAGTAGCATAATTTCTAGATATATTGTCAATTCCGGTATCTACTGTAGCGTCTGAGTCTGCTTTCAGTTCGGGTGGACGGGTAGTAGAGTCATACAGAAGTTCTTTATCCCCACGCATTGTTGAGGCGTTAATTTGCACGCAAGATTGGATTCGAATCATGAGAAAACCGATAAACGAAGAGAAGGAAAATGACAAATTCAATGAGTTCACAAAAGGTAAATATTATTATTGTGACCCGCTCCTCGGCCAGTCCGTGAGCGGGTTTGCCACGTTAAGTGCCGGTAATGCAGGATCGAGATTGATTAGTCGATAAACTCATAATATATGACTTACATTGTAGTGTAGCGGAAACTTTCTTGAATGTGTACAACATACGAATGTAAATATGTAGAACTATCATTCAAGTGCATGTCTTAGATAGCCAATACCGTTGCTTGATTTCAACACCTGAGATTACATATAGTTTAAAAAACGGCCAGCTATAAGCTAATGAGTTCACATGTTTTAGTGTGTAAAATTGTTATGAAACATATTTCATGTTTAGGTAAGGTCTGTCTTTATTCCACCTCCCCATACCCTACTGAGTTAACGGGACTTTACTGTGTATGTTTTTTTGTTAATTTGTTATTTTTTAGGCAGGTTTTAAAACTTTTTTTTTTCTAAAAGCTTTAAAAGTTAAAACTAATTATTAAGCTAACGTTTGGCTTATTTGGTGCAACATATAATGAGTTATGGACTTATGGTCAATGAAGTTGCTGCAACAATGTGTCATATGAGTTACATTTTGTGCATCAAACTTGCATTGACTGTTTGAGGGGTAAATGCTATCAAACACCATAGCCCAATGATAGTAAAAGGTGAGAATAGGATTTATGATTGGATAGGTCAAAGATCTATGAGGAGTTTTACCAATTCCTTTGGGTTTCCTCTTATCCGGTTCAGGAGTGGCCGGGTCATCACGTTGTCTGTGCCTGTAGGACACAAGAATGATATATTCATTAAGGTGATCCCGGGTGACCGTGCTTTTCCCTTTAAAAAAAAGGCTGTCAAACACAATTTAACAAATAAAAAGTGTTTATAAAATCTGTAAGAATCAAAACTCTTCTGATCGTTAGATAATTCTATAATAACAAGATTGCTAACAATAACGAAACCAAATGTTAATTAAAATACTAATAATCAACAATGAGATTAGCTCGGCGTTTTGATACCTTCAAATGACTAACTAAATGCTTTATAGCTTTGCATATATACAAGGAATTCCTCCTATGATATTCTAGGTGAATGTATTAATATTTGTTATAAGCAAACTGTTTATGTAGGAGGTAAGGAGGTCCGTGTTTTTAAAATATATTGCATAATATTATCAAAATGAAATTCAGTTCCTTTTTTTTTGGCGAAAGAGAAGATAGAGTCATTGACCCTATTGCGTAGGGTAGAAAGGTTGGAATTTATTCAGCGAATTGTGAGGTCTTGAGTAGTTAGGGAAGAGCAAGATTTTTTTAAAATTAAATCATAGAAACACCATGTGTGTTGTAGCAAAAATAACCCAATAAAGTAGCAATAACCAGGAAACCTTTTCTTGATGCTAATGATTCCTAAAATCTTAATCTGCAACTTGAGTAGGATAGCACTAAAGTACTTAAAGTTAAATGTCATTAAATGCGGCCACCCATTAGCATTAGCATTACCACAAGCCAAAAGCAGTTTTTTTTTTTTTTAATAATATATTAGTGATTTCTTATGCCGGTTTTCAAATACCAGCCAATTGAATTGCATTCTTGCTACTGTTCACTAAAGTGCAACAGTAGTTTTCAGGTTGTATTGTAGCTAACATAATTTATAGAAAACAATTGTGTTATAAAGTGTTATAAAGTGTTCTTCACGCATTAGGAAAATCATACTCATTAACAGTTATATAATTTTGTTTTCTTTGAACCGCAAACAACATTTCATTAAATCAAAACCAAATAATTACAACCATCAATAAATATATACATACACACACCATGTTTTATTTAAGAACAGCAAGTCAGCAACAATGAAATTTTTTCAATAAAAAGAAAAAGCAGGCAGTGGGTGGCTAACTGATACCAAACACATCCAATGTTAAAAACACCTCGAATATCACCATGATACAGTTGACTAAATCTCCATGCTATGTAAATTAAATTCTCACCATCGATCCCACGTTAAACCAGTAGACTTTGATCTATTGCGTAACCATAAGAATATAAGGATTTTTATATCATCAATCACCTTCATTAAGGAAAAGGGATCCCGACTAAAACATAGTTGTTCCTCACATCCTTGTCTTCCATAGTACCCAGAAGGTAGTTAAGACGACCGCATGCAATGCGTTTTTCCATCTTCTAGATCCAGCAACATATTTATGAATTTCCAACAAGTCTCAAACTCTGAAAACACACATTCACACCGATCTGCACAAACTAGAAATTTCATCCGAAACTGAGAGCGCAAACCTGCAAGAAACAAACAAACGATCTGAAGTTTCCTCATGTTCCCCACATATCGGGCAAGAGGGTGATGGTACATTACATTCCTCGTCAATAGTGCCAAGCAAGTTGGGAGTCTCTCTAGCTCAGCCCGTCAAGCCACAAAATTAACTTTTTTTGCTACCTAGTTATTACATAAAAAATTAAACTCAGGTGTTATGCCATTAGAGGATTGAATCTTCTTTTTTACATTGCCAACCGTGAATCCACCTAGTGGACCCAAAGACCAAGACCAAATGTCTTCCCTCAATTGCAATCTAGTCAAGCTAAATGTAGAAACTAGTTGATTTAGTTCATTAACTCATGTTGTGTTGATGGAGCCCTTGTCCAGTGGAGATTTAATATTGTTGTATCATGTTGCATGAGCATCCTATCGGTGACTACACAAGACTTATAAGTTTCCAATTGTAACGGGGTTGGGAATCGAGAATTGAGTGGCTCAAACCGATCCAACGTCCTTCCAAAACAAAATATCTGGACCTCTCCCCAAAGGACATATTATCATTTTTCTTAGGTCAACCCCGAATTCATTGAGTGCAATTAAGTACTTACAAATATGGTTCGATGAGTCATGGATCTTGAGTTTAGCTGGGATGACACTCCATGATCTTGAGTTATTATAAAACGCCCATATAAACCTTCTCCATAAACTTTGTTTTTCTTGTTTGAATCTCCACCTCCACTTTGCAAGTAAAGTCATGATACATTATTTTGGAGTCCCAAGGCCCAAATTGCCATGCTGTTTTGGTGAAGTCGTCTTCTTCCATGCCACCCAGTTGATCTTTGATTTGTTGTCATCACCACCTCATAAGAACACTCTTGTCATTCTTTATAACGTGCAAATCACCTTAACCGAGGCCTTGTACAATGAAAAGAATTAAGTGCGTAATGAATTAAGGATCGACTTTATCAATGTAATTCTACCACCTTATGAAAGGTAATTTGCCTTCCAAATGGAGAGTTTCTTTCAGAAGATATCTACTATTGGTTTTCAATTCCTCTCAAGGCTCATATTAGCTTCTATTTGAATACCCAAGTATTTGAAGGGATGGTACCCGGTTTGACAGTATATGGCTGATACCATCTAATGTACATTATCTGGATTCACACAAACACCAAATAGATCGCTTTTTTCCAAATTAATTCTACGACCTAAGATCTAGACCTTTCTCCCAAAAAACACAACATCGTCGGCATATAGAAAGTGATCCCATTGTTATCACACTCAATACTGTTATTTAATCCAATCAAGCACGCCTTCTTCATGAATCCCGTTAGGGATTCCATGGTAAGTATAGATAGAAAAGGAGACAAGGTATATCCTTATCTCAGTCCCTTGAAGCACGAAAACTATCTAGTGGGTGATCCGTTTACTAAAATTGATGCTTGAACTGTAGATATTGAAGCCATGATCCATGTCTCCATTTAGTTGGGAAGTTCAATTTTTGCATTACCGCATCTAGGAAACCCCAATTATGCAAATCAAAAGCCTTTTCCATATCATTTTGAAAATCATGCCTTTCTTTCTTGACTTCTTTAACCAAGCAATAAGTACATCCAACATGAGAGGCCCATCCATTATATTCCGATTAGCTATGTAGGCAGTTTGTTCTTTTGATACGAGACTTGAAATTACTGACTTCAAACGGTTAACTAACACCTTGGATAAAACTTTGTTAATGTAGCCAATTAAGCTTATAGGTCGGTAATCGTACAATCCCATTGGATCTAAGTTTTTAGGTATCAAGGCGAAGAAAGATGAGGTGCAACCATAATTAATCCTTGCGCCGTTATGAAATTCTTGGAAAAGTCTCAAGAAATCGAATGTGATTGTATATATAACTAATTAGAAAGATGCGTTTGTTTGATCTTGTTTGAGATGTCTTAGATGTATATTTGGTGATGTATCTTTGTTATAATTTTGCTTTCTAGCTTCTTGTCGGTGTCTTTTGTTTAATAAAATAAAATTTATTCGTTAAAAAAAATGTGTTTATGTACTTTCTCATTGATAAGAGTTCCTCAACAGGGTAAAAGTAAAGTGAACCTTACTATGTTCCTATCATCAAATATTCAAATTAGAGTACGTGTTTGAAATAATAGTGCTATGGGACATTGTTTGGGATGTGTTACATAATCGGGTGAGCAAAACTTTAAACAAGACTTGAATTACACAACTAAGATGAGTTACGCTAAGAAGTTAAATCATACATGCTAACGAGCAGTTCCAATTCAATTTCTAATAGTTAAGTTTTCCTCGAAGAACTTTTAATCATTTTCTGCTTTCTTTTTTTATAACTATAAAATCAACTCTCTACGTTTACTCAACACAGAAATTTTCACCAACCACCTACTTATTAATACTTATTTTACTAAGAACGACAACTTTAAACAAAAAGTTAGTTTGGAAGATATATTTTAATCATTTAATTAATTATATCTATCTATAGTCTATACATATATATTTGCTATTAAAAAAATCTATATATTTTAATCATTTTATTCGTATTTAAGATTTATGTCATTTATTGGAGACACTTTTGAAAAAGATTTACTACCACTAGCTCCACAATTAATATTCATTGCAATTTTCTATATTAGTATTAAAATCTCTGATGAAATCATATTTTAATAGCATAGATAAATTATGTACTAAATAAATATCAAATAAAAATACAAAATAAATGACCCACTAGAAAATGTCAGTAGTTGGTTCATTTGTAAGTTAATTATATCAAATACATGCATGTGCCAATTTTATACACTTAAATCCAAATACATACAAAATAAATGACCCACTTATAAAGACTATCCGGTATACCGGGCTGTATTGGGGCTGCCACGCAGGAAAGAGAATGGGTAAAATGGGTGAGTGGAATGGTGAAAATGCATGGGGCTTTAGTGAGTAAAAAGTAGGTGTTGATGTGGTGTTTTGTGATTGGTAGGAGGGTAATGTGTAATATTGTGATTGGTTAGAAAAAAATAAAAATAAAAACTCAAACATTGAAAAACGGCGTCACCCTGATGACGGCGTGGCCGGGAACAGCCGGAAAACGGCTGTACGGGACCGTGTTTGGGCGTTGCAAGGGCGTCACTGATGGGGAAAACGTCCCATAACGTATGCATACCGAATAGTCTAACCCTTTAATTCAATTAGAAGGTGCCACCAATTCTATTTTAAAAGATGCTTGAAAGGGCCTTTTTGTCTTTTAACCCTAATTTGTTTCCCTGACACCCTTTATTGATTTTTACCTTTTTTGTCATTACATCATATTTTATCATCATACGAAAATTATTTTAATTTTTACTGAAAAGTCAAATTCCATATTTCATTTTATGTTTTCTAAATGTTTTTTTCCCCTTTACGGCTTACGCATGTCCCAACGTAGATAACTTGAAAAATTATAAATCCGTTTTTTTTTTCATATTTCATTTAATATAACATCAATATGTAAGATAACTGAAAAAATAATAAATCATCGTTTTTTTTTTAACGTTAATGTTTTTCAGACCCGTTCTTACCGAACGTTGTCGTATTTCAAATCAGTTTTTTATCGGACGTTGTCGTTTTTCAAATCCGTTTTTTTCGTACGTTAACGTTTTTCAAACCTGTATTTTTTTTCGAACGTTGACGTCTTTCATACGCGTTTTTTACCGGAGGTTGACGTTTTTTAAACCCGTTTTTTTTTTGGGGACGTTAACGTTTTTTATACCCATTTTTTACGGTCGTTGACGTTTTTCAGACCCGTTTATTTCGGACGTTGACGTTTTGCAAACCCCTTTTTTTGACGTTTTTCAGACCCGTTTTTTATTGAATATTGACATCTTTCAAACTCGTTTTTTTTTTCCGGACGTTGACATTTTTCAGACCCGTTTTTTATCGAACCATGACGTTTTTCAAACCGTTTATTTTTCGGATGTTTACATTTTTTTGACTCGTTTTTTTTTCGGGCGTTGACGTTTTTAAGACCCGTTTTTTATCGAACATTGACTTTTTCAAACCCGTTTTTTTTTCGGGACGTTGACGTTTTTCAGACCCATTTTTATCGAACCATGACGTTTTTCAAACCCGTTTATTTTTCGGGCGTTGACGTTTTTTTGACTCGTTTTTTTCGGGCGTTGACGTTTTTCAGACCCGTTTTTATCAGACGTTGACGTTTTTCAAACCTATTTTTTGTTTCCGGACGTTGACGTTTTTCACACCAGTTCTTTTTTCGGACGTTGATGTTTTTTAGACCCGTTTTTTTTCAGGCCGTTGACGTTGTTCATACCCGTTTATTTTTTCGGACGTTGACATTTTTCAGACCCTGTTTTTTAGCGGACGTTGATGTTTTTCAAACCCGTTTGTTTTTTTCGGACGTTGACGTTTTTAGACCCGTTTTTTATCGAACTTTGACGCTTTTCAAACCCGTTTTTTTCGGGCGTTGTCGTTTTTCAAACCTGTTTACATTCAAAAAAAGACTTTAGATGACTTTCAACTCTCTTAACCTGTGTGACCCATTTGAGATAAAACAACCCAATACGACTTTATCACAAAATAAAAAATTACAAGTGATAAAAGCTTCTAATTAGTGTGTTTCACTCAATGCTTAGTTGCAAAGTTACAAGAGTTACAAGTATGTTGTACCCGTTATACTTATACTAAGAGTGAACTACAATTGTAAAATGTGTATGCAGTACCCGTTAGACTTATACTAGAAACGAAAATATAATTGTATCTAATATACAATGTAGTACGACAGTCCATACTGCATTAATTTACAAGTATGCTTAATTACATGCATGAGATCTAGAAACAAAAGTATGACGTTAACACAAACTATTAATGTTGAATGCAACAAATATTATTTTAGATTTGGATTAATGTTGTGTCCGCAGAACAGGTAAACTGTCACACTGAATTACCATGCCCTCTACTGTATCATAAAGTGAAGTGTTCAAACAGTGTGAACCGTTGATGCTTTGACAACCGGGCTAAAAGTATATGAGAAATCTAAGCCTGTAATTTGTAATTTGACTAAACCCTTGAACAACAAGACGAGTTCTTTAGATGAAACCATCGTCATTGTATATTTGGTACGAAATAACCATTTACACACAACAATGTTATGTTTATAAGAACAAGGGGTATTATTTGGTTGGAGACCATTCATTTCTTTTTTCATCACATTTGTCAATTTTGGGTGTTTGGCAGCAGTTTTTAAAGTTTTTGGATCAATAGAAGCAAATAAAGCATGGAAGAGCCCATGCATGATAGTGTGTACAAAATTAGCCTTGCTTTTTAAAAATGCCAACAGCGGATGTGAGATTGGTCGGTTGAGTTTGGAAGAGGTATCACGGTTTGGGCGAACGGGAGTAGGCCCAAAGGTCAAAGTGTGATGGGTTGGAGAGTGTTTGAAATAATGGGCCGATGATTGGGCCGTTGTATTGTTGAGCAGATTCAGATGAATTTTGTCATCTCGGGGCTTGGTGCGCATCGTATGATGCATATATTAACAATTAACCAATTTATATAGTTTTGTTATGTCTTATGCTGTGATCCTATTATATATGCATCATACGCTGTTTAACGCTCCTGGACTTATCTCTTCCTATTCCAACATATATTAACAATTAACCAATTTATATAACTTTGTTATGTCTAATGTTAGCTCAAAAAATGCAATCTAGCTATTTAATTACTATATCCTCACTAGTAGTGTTAAAGCTCTTGTTGTTTTCTTGCTTATAGGATTAACTTCACAGCCATTAAATGAACTAAAACAAGAAAGATAAATATGCTGTAAACTAAGTAGAAAAGAACATTGGACATTAAGCTTTTACACTCAAAAGGATTACTACAAACACAAAATGCCAGCTTACCACTCAGCCAAGGAGGAGTTTGTTAATGACTATTGGGGTCATTGTTGAAGAACGTATTGTTATCACAATTATTGTTGTATTATACACTTTTTATATATGAGCTATTGAGTTCTTTTAATATATGCCAATTTTTCTTAATCCAGTCTTGAAATTCTTAGGATTTCTAAGGGACAGCCTTATCTGTTGGATTCCAATTAAAGTACCATTAGGCTTACATATATCCCTTGCAAATCAAGTTAATTGTATACTTAGTAAACTTAAATTACATGCATCTTCATCTGTAAGAAAACTTTACATATTGACAAAATTACCCTTGCAAATCAAGTTAATGGTTGTGATTATCTGTTTGTTGCTACATCATCACGGCCTATTATGATCGTTTAACATCTTGGTTTGTTTCTTGATTATGGACTTGGGGATTTTGTCTGTGTTTGAATGTTTCTTCATTTGCATGACGATGGCTTAGACTGGGAAAATGACGGAAGCTTAACTTTATTAAATGAAGCTTAAATTTATTTAAATGATTATATATATATGAAAGCTTGAATAGTTGTAAAGTTTGCTAAGGGTAAAATAGTTAATTTATGATTAAGTTTAATAAAATAAGTAAAAATGGGTGATTTGAATTTTATTTGCTAAAAAGTTGAGATATGAGCTATTTTGAGTTTGGATTGACTATATATACAATTGCAATTGCCTTGAAGGGTTTGAACAAAGATATATTTAATTGCCTTGAAATTTAAATAAAAAATAGAGATCAGGGGGATTGAGCTTGTCCGCAGTCCCTGTCTCATATATCCTTTTCTTTCACTACTTTTACTTTTACTTTATAATTATTACATAATTACATATACTATAATTAAAAAGTCCAAGAGATGAAGAGTTTTTGTGCATTGAGTCTGAATCTCTTGGTGTAGATATACAAAAGTACATAAATGGGTAACATGTGGATTTTAGTGTCAACAGAACATATTAAAGTATCAGGTGTTTCAATTTGTGTCACGTTATCATTGCTCAAAAAAGAATATAAACCTCTTAAACCACCCAGCTATTAAAGAGCAAAAAAATATAAATTTGGATTGAAGAAATGGAGCGGGGAAATGAATGTAGAGGCACCAGGCCACCTCATCACATACAACTTCCGGTCAGGGGCGCAGCTCTGTAGGTCTGATTTTTTAACCCATAGTTTTAATTCGCGATTTTCGACCGCATTTTTTTTTTTATATATAGGCCGGCAACTCATGAAATTCTCTTAAAATTTTACTTATATATTTTCGGCCACCCACCTATGATTTCATAAAATCATAAAGTTCTTATAATTTTATACACATACTCGTAAATCGTAATTTTATACACG
>WOUH02007061.1:0-17862 GCA_009936405.2 Stevia rebaudiana
AACCTTTAAGCTAAACCCTAAAGCTAAACCCTAAAATCTAAACCCAAAAGCTAAACCCTTAAAGCTAAGATCGTAGAGTTTGATAAGACGGTTCTAATGCCGCTAAAATGAGTTCAATCGGAGTTCGTTTGAGGCGGTTATGAGGTTTTTTGTAATCCTCTTAGGTTTCTTAGAATAAACCCCTATTTAGTTGATCCTTTTCCTCATGAACTAATCACTAAGTTAAAATCTGATTATTATTCATATTGCATTGTTTTTTTGAAGTAACATTCTTGAACGGAAAAATTATGTACAGTTCTTTTTAGGATTTATATTGCATTTTTCTTAAGTTGTAAAAAAGAATCGGTTGTTTTTGTTTGTTAAAGTTAGACTACCGTAAACAAATTTATTTCCTATTCTTGCTTAAAATGAATTATGATGTCTGTTTGTTGATAATTTACATTGTGTTTAAATTTTTTTTTGTTTAAAAGTCAAGAAAATGCTCAATTGTTAATGTTTTGTTCATGTCCAATGTGGTGTTGTATTTGTATGCCATTTGATTTACTGGTTTTAATTATTTATGCTATTTGTTTGAATTCTATTATTGACACCAATTATGTTTTGTTTGTTAGATGGTTGTTGACGATCTTATTGTCAAGGATAATGGAAGATCCAAGCTGCAAAATGAAGTCCAGACTTCATTGGTAATTAACTCTGTTTATGTTCGTAGTTTAAAATGTTATATCTTACTTATGTAAAATAAAGCTTACCTTATAGTTATGTAATTTGCGAAAAGAAGTATCATTCCTTCTTATTTTTCTTGACCCAACTTTGGATTCACATTTTATTTTTATTGTATTCATTTTTTATGTATAGGTTTAATAAATTAAATACAATTAGAATACCTCTTAAATTTGAAAATTTGGCAGGTTTTACCTTCAGGATTTAAGCAAATTATTCGCACCACCCATCTTAAAGTCGGAGTTTTGAAAATACAAACTTTTAGTGGATTAAGTTGGACTGTTAAGTTTGTTAAATTACAGGGAAACGATTTTTAGTTGATGGATGGAAAATAGTTATTGACCAGCTTCATCTAATTGTAAAGTTTTTTGTAGTCTTTTTTTTTTATGTTGGGAATTCAACTTTGACAATGAAATTTTATCATGAACATCAGCACAATCAAATGAGCAACTCATTCTATTACGTATTCTTAAATGTCTCTAGAGATGATATTGTAAGTATATTTTGATACTATATAAATATTATATAATATATAATCTATAATCTATATATATAATAATATTGATATAAATTTTATTGTTTTACAAATGTTGCTAAATGCTTTTTTAACAATCACTTTAAGGGGAAAAACACAAAAGGGTTAGTGAAGGTTTGTGCAAGTTCGAATAAAAAATGGAATCTAAGTGTACATCTCAATTCTAGAGTAAATCAGTATTGTTTACATGGATGAAAAAATGTTGTTGATGAGATTCCGCTAGTTTATGGTGACTTCATTGTTTTTCATCTTGTCAATTTTTAATGTTTGTGGTTCAATGTGTATAAGGGTACTGGGATCCAAGTATCTTTACCATTGAATAATGTTGATTCACCTACTTTTAATTCCAACAATATACCATCTTCATCTAGATCCAAGTTCATGACACCATTAGTAAAAAAAAAAAATTATACTTAAATAAAAAATTTAGTTATTACTGATCATACATTTTTTTATTTATATACATTTCAGGTTTCTAAAAATATTAAAGATGAAGTTAATGTATTCACTCAAAAAGTTGAAACACGATTGGTAAATGTCAGTTATTATAAAATACTATAGATAATATCAATTATTTACATTTTAAATTTTCATTGCTAATGTTAAATGTTGTTGTATGATAATTATTTTTTTATTTTATTACAAGCGACTTCCAATGTCCATTGTTAAAATAGGTGAAATTGCAACCAATAAAATATTGAAACTCCAATAAAAAATGGTGATGTAATGCAGTATGATGTACATACTGAAAATTCCAAGACGAAAAGGTATTAATACTAATCTAATATTCTATATGAATATACAGATTATTTTATGAATACTAATCTACTATTCTATATGAATATATACAGAGTTCTAAATTTGAATTAAATTTCTAGGTACGTGGTTGATGGTTAGCGTGATTTCATTGAAAAGAATAGTATATCTAAAGGTGACATGTGTGGATTTAAGTATATAAAATCGAAAGGCGTTCTAGCTGTTAAAAAGTTGAATTAGGTTCAATTAGTTTTTCCAACAGACACATGAAACATATCTTTTGTTTTCTTAGGAATATTTTGGTTTTTGAATATTATCTTTTTGGTTTATGATATGTGAATATGCTACTATGAATGCTTGTTAATGAAATGTCAAATGTTTTGAATATTCAACTTTAATATATGTTTATTGTTACCTTTTGAGTCTATATTTTAGTTAATTAATGTTTGTGTATTGCATCATTACATACTAATAACCTGGTTTAAACACAAGAAGTTGAAATGGACTGTACAGAGAAACAATCTTACTATATCAAATGTAACTAGAGTACAATTACTTTACTACTTACAAATACCCATTGCCATAATAATTTTACTAGTTAGTTTAATACTAATAATTTGTTTTTTTTACAGGGAATTACACATATTGCATCATTATATGCTAATAAGTTGGTTTAAACAAAATAAGAAGAAATGGACTCTAATAGAAGAAACAATCTTTGAAATGAAGTGCTAGTAAGTACACTTACTTTACTACTTACAAATAATGATTACCATTTAATTTTACTGCTTACCTTATTAATAATAATTTTATATTTAATTTTTATGTATGAATTATGCAGATACTAATATGGAAAACTGTTAGTTCCCGTTCAAATGGAGTTAAACTAATACTTGGTATGTTATATATATAAAGTATTTAAAATTGCACTTAATGTAAAAATTATTTTTTATTTAATAATATTTAAATTTTCAATAAAAAAATTTCATTAAATTTTAGTGATGATTTAAGTAGTTTTAAGTGTTATAGAGTAAATTCCAAATATACAAATTTGGAATTTGAATTTGTGTATAATTTATAAAAATACTATAGATAATATTAAGTTAATATTGATTTGTGTATAATATCAATTCAATATTAATTTCTCTATAATATTAATTTGTGTATAGTTTATAAAAATACTATAGACAATATTAATTTAATATTGATCCACGAATCATATAAAAAAAGAAGATAATAATAAGTATTCAAAGCTATATATACGGGAAGGATAATTTGAGAACCATGTCCAGTTGAGAAAACTCTAGAAACCCTATTATAACCGTTGATCTCAAGATTTGATGTTTGAGATCATTTCTAGGTATTTTTTATATAAATTTCAATTTTTATTTATGAGTTATAACATAAAATCAATTGTTGATATTGGTTTGAATTTCAAGCGTTCATACTCACTAGATGATAATAAGTTATCCTTATGGTAATTAATAAACAATTAAAATGGCCCTCACACTATCAGACATATCCCCGCGTTGTGAATTACCCAAATCATAGTGATGTTATTATTTCGTTTAGGCTCTAAGTTTTAATAACTGAAATGATCATGCAAAATTAAAATAGAAATGTTCATGACACAAAAATAAGGTCGACACTGACGTATACGCAGATAAGGTCCGAGTCGTGAACGAAAATATGGAAATAAAATAAGTTGCAAATGTTCACAAGCGAGTGATCAGGTCGGTACCGATGTACACGCATAGAATACTCAACCTTGCAAACAAACAGACTAATATAAAAGGTTTTCAAAGAAGAGTGATCAGGTCGATATTGACATATGCGCATAGAAGACTCAATCTTTGAGATGGAATATTATACATGGTGAATAAACAGATTTCTTTCAAAATAAAGGTGCATGATCAAAGACCACAATTTCAGGTGATTTTTAGACAATAAAAATTTATGTAAAATAAGCAATCATGCAATTAAGGCAAAGATCAAACACTATGCCTTTAAATGTGTAAAGCCACACAAACTAAAAATAATTGTTCAAATCATGCATATCGAGATTTGTTATTTAATCACCTATTTTTGCATTTTAATTTTAATCAATAAGTCATGAAATATAACTAATGTAGTATCAATTCTCAAGGGTTGGATCAATTTTTCATTTTCTAAACTAATTTTTTTAATGTTTTTGAATTTTCTGATAAATTATACATAGAAACTTCCCCTAAAACTAAGATAACCGAAAAAAAATTAAAGGGTTATTTTGTTTTTTTTTGGATTTGATTTTGTGTTTTCTTTTTTTTTTTTTTTTTTGTGTTTTTGGGGTTTTTGTGTTTTCTTATAAGATCTACCGATTATGTACACTAACCTAAGAGTGATACTAGTGTCGGGGTTTATGAACAGTCGAAGATATATATACAGTTTTCTCCCCCTAAAACTAAACTACGAAAACATTTTTGTTGTTTTTGGTTTTCAAATGTTTTTGTTTTTTTTTTTTAAATGTTTGTGTGTTTTTCTATTTTTCAAATCTTTTTTTGTTTTTGTATTCTTTAAATGTTTTTGTGTTTTTGAAGGTTTGAAAAAAGAATATATAGAAGCGATTTAAAACTATCCCTAAAGATTACGAAAATCTTTTTGTTGTTTTTGGTTTTTTAAATGTTTTTTTCCTTTTAAGTTTTTGAAAAATAAACACATAAAAAGTAAAACAAACAAAGAAGAATAAAAGATAAGAAATAAAATAGTTTAAGCGTGAATAACCAAAGCCAAATCCAGATTTAACTCTTCAGTTTTAATGACTTCAGTTATTGGAAAAATGACATTTGTTTTTTTACGAGAAAATCAAAACGCGGTTTAGAAAACGATTTTGATAACAAATCGGATTTCTAAAAATCCATGTGAATTTTAATTACATCGATAAGTTTCTTTTCTTAGCAATCGCGTATGAAATGATACTTGATATCGATGTATTTCACTTTAGAATGTTGCACCGGATTTCGAGTGATACTTATGGCGACTTAGTTACTGACATAAATAGGAGATTTTGAAAATGCTAAACCGTAATCCCGTAGTTGTTGAATCCACAGAGAGCAGCAATATATTCGGCTTCGCACGTCGAAGTGGAAACTGATGTTTGCTTCTTGCATTTCTACGTCACCAACCGGTCACCAAACAATTGACATCTTCCCTTAGTCGATTTGGCGTTTAACTTGCACGCATCAAAGTCAGAATCACTGAACGAGGTTAAGTTGTAGTTATCGTCCTTAGAGTACCAAAGACCGGTGTCTGGGAATCCCTTCAGATAACGTAAATGCGTTTGACAACTTGAAGATGAGAGACGTGTGGCTTGGACTGATATCGTGTGTAGAGACATGTAGAAAACATAATATCCGGCTGAGAAGCTGTCAAGACATTAGGGATCCGAAAATTCCTCGGTAAAGAGGAGTTTTCGAAAATGATAAACCGTAATCCCGTAGTTCTTGTCGAATCCACAGGATCTAAGAGCAACAATATATTCGGCTTCGCACGTCGAGGTGGAAACCGATGTTTGCTTCTTGCATTGCTACGTCACCAACCGGTCACCAAACAATTGACATCTTCCCTTAGTCGATTTGGCTTTTAACTTGCACGCATCAAAGTCAGAATCATTGAAAGAGGTCAAGTTGTAGTTATCTTCCTTAGGGTACCAAAGACCAGTGTTTGGGAATCCCTTCAGATAACGTAAATGCGTTTGACAACTTGAAGATGAGAGACGCATGACTTAGACTGATATCGTGTGCAGAGACATGTAGCAAACATAATATCAGGCTGGGAAGCTGTTAAGTACATTAGGGATCCGATAATTCCTTGATAAAGAGTCGGGTTAACGATTTCACCCTTCTCATCTGGTCCAATCCCGTGATTGAGTTCCAGTGGGGTTCCTGCAGGTTTAGCATTTTGCATACTGAATTGGCTCAGTATATCATTCACATATTTTTTTTGGTGAATATAGATGCCAAAGTCCATCTGTCCAACCAGTAGACCTAAGAAGAATTTTATCTTTCCCATAACACTCATTTCGAACTTATTCAACATGATTTTCTCAAATTCCTTGCACATTGAATCATCGGTTCGTCCAAAAATTATGTCATCCACGTAGATTTGAACAATAAGAATGTCATCCCCTCATTCCTTGATAAATAGTGTGCAGCCTATCACACCCCTTCGAAATTCGTGTTCCATAAGATGGGTGGATAGAGTCTCTTACCATGCCCTCGGCGCCTGATGTAGACCGTTTAACGTTTTGTCCAACATATACACTTTAACTGGATGAATGTGATCTTCAAATCCTGGCGGCTGAGCGACATATACATTTCATGAAGCTTGTAAAAAGGCACTTTTCACGTCAAGCTGATAAACATTGAATCGCTTATATGAGGCAAAAGAAAAAAAGATTCCTATTTCCTCAAGACGTGCAACCGGCACGTAAACTTCATTGTAGTCGACACCCTCCACTTGAGTGAACCCTTGTACGACTAATTGAGCCTTGTTCCGAACTACAATGACACGATCAACACGTTTACATTTTAGCACCCAACGGGTATTGATCTTCTTCGCCCCTACAGGAAGATCCACTAAGTGACATACACCTAGCTTCTTGAACTGCAATAGTTCTTCCTGCATTGCTTCTACGCATGATGGTTCGTTTAACACATAGGTTATTCCCCTCGGTTCAACTTGAGATATATAACATTGAAATCTCCATTCGTTAAGTTGACCGGTTTCACGAATCTCTGAATACAATGCATCAAGAGACTTATTCAGTTGATTGCGTGTACGAACACCCACAGTCGTATCACCAATAATCTGTTCTTGAGTATGCAAGTTATAAATTCTGCTTGATGGATTTAATGGTACTTGTACTGCAGAATCCAGATTCTTGAAGGTATGATCGGTAGTCTCAGAATCCACATTTGATGTAACATGAGTGGTGGATTCAAATCGGTAGAAGCTACATCTTCAAAAACATAATCTTCATCAGAAGATTGGATTTCCTAAGGAACTTCCTGAGGAGTGACGTTAGTAGGAAGATCAGGAGAGATGGTGAGATCATCAAGAAGCATACTCGCAGTCATTTCTCCCTCAGAAACATCTGGAATGTTGAAAGAATCGAAGAGACTTTTCTAATCAAAGAGCCAATTTGGTCCTTGACCTTGAACAATCGGGTTCTGTCTCTGAACATCAACATTTAACCATTCTTCAACCATTCCAAACTCTTTATTGTAAACCCACTTCATCGGAGTAACATAATCTAGAAAGAAACCTTCCTCTGCTTTTGGACTGAATTTGTCACCTGGTTTTAACATTGTGCGCGGTGCTCTGAACAATTCTAGATACTTTAGATTCGGCTTTCTATTATTAAGAGTTTAAATCTGGTTTTGTTGTGACGTTTTACTACCAGAAACCAGTTTAACGTGTAACAAGCATTTCCAATTGTTTCTGACCAAAAAGAAACAGGAAGCTTCGAATCAACTAACATTGTACGAGCAGCTTCAATAAGTGTTTTGTTCTTTCATTCAGCCACACTATTTTGTTGTGTGATGTTATCAAATGTGTCAGACTTTGCATGCAAGAACATTACCCAGGAAAACATTGAGTATTCATCAGTAACTACTAAGCAATAGGAATCCCCCTGATACACTTCTGATTAATGGGTCTGAATAGATCCATATGGAGGAGGTGAAGAGGTACCACAATATAATGTGACTTTTTGGGTTTATGTGACTTCCTATGATGTTTTCCTTTCTTGCAAGCGATACACATATCTGTGAGGTGAAAATGTTTGACAGGTACACCCTCTACTAAATTGTTGTGTATAATATGATTCATCTTTTTCACATTGATGTGACACACTCTCTTGTGCTAGTCAATTGAGTCACCTGCGGTGGCTTTTGAGACAAAACATGTTCTTGTTCAAGACATTGAGGAAGCATTGTTCATACTCAGTGCATACAGATCTTGAATGCATGGTGCGGATAATAATTACCAGTCTTTAGGAATCTTAAATTATAGTTTCAACACATAACACTGTTCCTAATCGAAATGAACCAAATAGGTCTTGTCAAAAATCCGTGATACGCTTAAAAGGTTGTTCTCAAGCTGCTTCACATAGTTGACTTTGTCAAAACCGACATCGCCATTTGAAAGTGTGCCTTGAGCAGTAACAAAACCCCCTTTGTTGTCAGCGAAAGCGACATAACTACCTTTGATTGATACAACATCTTAAAGTAGAGGTAGTTCTCTGGTCATATGACGAGAAGTTCTGCTATCCACGATCGAATGATTACTTGACGGTATGTTTGGATCGACGTGCACATTAAGGTAAAAGGATTAGTACCTTAATTGGGGACACAAGCCTTAATCTCCTTGGGTCTCCCGAGATCATCACCAATCATGATCTCAATCCACTTCCCATTTGAAGCGGATTTACCATCATTCTTAGATGAGCTAGCCTCGGTTTGCGTTTTCTCATGTTATAAAACATGAGAAAACTTTTGTTGTTCTAGGTTCCAATCCCGACTTTTGTTGGATCCCTTTTTGTGATAAAACCATTTTTGAGGGATGATAACTTCATTAGTCTTGGATTGTACAGTTTGAGACAGAGGAACAACCGCTTCATGTTTTAGAATTCTTCAACCCTTTTATTATTATTTTTTTGTTTCTTAATTCTTAAATCCTTTTAAAATTTTAACAATTGGTTAGTTGGTGACTTTGAACAGGCAACGGGTTTTTATGAAACTTGAGGAGTCGCAAATTGATCTCCGTATCAACGAATGTAGGGACAGTAGGCCGATAGATGTCCTACTTCTCGAAAGTCAAAGCTATACAACCTCTCATATAGCCATAGAGGTTGATGAGTGTGACATCCGGTAATTTCCGATTACGAATCCGGTCACTTCCGGCATTAAAGAATCTCGTTATATTATGATTATTGATTGCTACATGGTTATATGTATAATTAGGAATAATTAAATGCATTACTCACGATGCACAATATGCATAAACACTAAAATGTAAGTAATTCGGGAAACTGCGAATTTCTGACGTACTATTATTTATCCATGAACGGTGGTGAACTAAAAGTTAACCAATTTTTGACCTATTTTAAGTATAGGAATCATAAAACGAAAACAAACAGAATAAAACGCATAAAACACGATTTACATCACTAGTGAACTAACGGGAAGAATTGAGTCAATCTAGTAGTAGGCTAATGAGTCTAGTAACCCATTAAGATATATGTATTGGGCTACATATCCCAATACAATAGAAAAAGGCCCCAAAGCCCAAGCCCATGTAAAGAGGGGTATAAATATTCATTTTAGGAAACTTCCTAGATAAAGTTAGTTCCTTTAATACACTAATAAACACAACTAAACAACCAAAAAAATGAGTTACGAACGTGTCGTTGGGTCAAACTAAACTAAAGAGTTAAATGCAATTTTTACAAAAAAAAAATCACTTGGAGTGGTATAACATGTTGGGTCTAAGAGCCAACATGTAATACAAACCTTTTGGAATATCTATGATTAGGTATTGGCTAGCTGATTACTAAACATCTTTATTTGCATCGCGTAGCTATCGAACTGTTTTATTCTTTGGGTGAGAAACATACTATGTTACAACTCAATGAAACTATGCTTTATTTTGATAAATGTTCACACTATTTTTTGACACATTGCATGTATAGACTCGTGTTTACTTAGGTCAAACTTCCTTTCTTAAGTCCTTTTACTTCTGTGCGTACCGTTTAATTTGTGGATCCAAAGCGACGTAATCTGAAGAGTACAGTTGGGTTTGACGAACCCCACTTGGGCGGCGGGTGCCGTGCCTGGTGCATATTGACCTATGGACCCGTTTTATCTATGTAATAAGGTGGACAATGATATAAAGACAAATCGAGAAATACATACATAATACTGTCAGCTTCGGTAACGTGCACCGAGTAGTTACACGATATTTTGACTAGCTATCAGTAGGTTTATACTTGTGTTATGTGGTCGAATGTTAAACTATATTATGATAAACTAGTTTGATTAACTTACTCCTTTTAATTACTGACTCACTGGTTTATACAAACCTATGAACTTACCAACCATCGTGTTGACACTTGTTTTGAGTATGTTTCTCAGGTTCTCTATTCCTTTGCTTTGGAGCTTGGCAGGAGCTGCAATGGAGCTCCAGACTTGGTTTAGTTAATTACAGTATTTCTTTTGTATTTTCTAACTTTTTAATAGTGCGATAAGCAACATTAGCTTTCGCACATTCAAATGCTTCCGCACTCTGTAATGTATAACTCCAATCATACAATAAATAAAATTTGTTTATCTTTTGTATCATTGTTTCTTAATAAATGGACTGATCCTAGTCACGTCATACATGAATGTGGATATTCCGACGAACGAAAATTAAGGGGTGTGACAGATTGGTATCAGAACCATTGGTTATAGTGAACTGAGTTTGCATTGGTAAACTTAGACTATAGCCGTAGGCTCTACATCTAGTTTACGTATCACACTCACTCATCAAGCAATCAGACATTGCTTCTTCTAGACATTTGTCTACCACTCAACTATCATCCTCTGCACACAAAAATGAGAAATGCAACTGTCTTACTTCACTTATATTGATGGACACAGAGGCAGTGGGATCAGTAGGTCATCGCAAGTACCCCCACACGAGCAGCGAGGAGGAGTCTTTCGAGGAGCCTCCACATTAGTGGGGGAGGCGGTCAGACATCATTGTTTAGTGGGGGAGACTACGCATGTATGCTCGAAGGGTGATACTTAGCTTCGGGTTGATTACCCAACACCATCCAGATGAGGTTCGAGACAGAGCCAGTTCTTTCACCATCATCCAATAAATCTTTCAATAAACTCTATTTGAGACATCATACCTCTGAAATGCATGAAAGTGTTTTTCTTTCCTTTCAAATTCATAAGTACAAGTCTGCACATCCAAAACTGTTTCAAAGGGCAAACATCATCTGTTATATGATACTGAAGTCGTGGGATACCTGACTTAACCCTCGTGGGATAGTTCACTACTATCCACACATGAGAAATTATGTGTGTAATCTTAACGAGAAGAACGACACAGGTCAACGGAATGATCACTCAGATTAACCCTGTAGTCATATCGATAATAACTTAAAGTACACACATCACCACTGGACATGAAGTGACATACGCTTCACAACCATTCATGAAATCATATAACTTGAATAAATGTTCACTCGATTGCTCTTTTCATCTAACAGCTGGCCATGAGATATTCGGCTAATAAACTACATCATCCATAATAATCATAAAACTAAACATTGAACTCAAAGGTACTTGATAGCCGGGGATAGGGGAACACTAGGGTGATTATGTAAGGTAAATTGATGATTGTGGCACGCGACGTAATCGTGAATTTACAGTACACATGAATTCTGGGAAACTTCTACTAGGAGTTTTAGACATCCATCTAAATAAAGAAATCTCATCTAACCAAGGCGAATAAGAACGACGAACTACGGAGAAACCTTTCATGCCTATAAACTTACAAAATCCTTTTCATAAAAGACTCACTTCATAATTTTAGTACACGCCATCAAGAAGTCATCCGAAAAGGAATACAACGTGTTGCAAACCGTTCCATACCCAAGGGCATTTTCACATAATTTGTTTGGAATTCCTACCCCACGATAAGATAAGACTTAAATAACAATTCCATTATTTTTTACCCGAGCAGCTTATCTAATGCATCTGCAAGAGATGCAACTCGTATTCAGCACACCAACAAAAACCCTAACTTATTCTATTTATAGACAATGACTGATAAGGAATGTCAGTCAGGCCCATTTACAGAGGATGTAAATGAAATACTAAATGGCCCATCAGTCAGACGTGTGTACTCAGGTGTTCGAAGAGCAAGCATGCTCATTCGAATAAGTAACAGTGAACCTGATGGTGACGTTACCTAAGTAGCTTGTTCAAACAAGAGAAGATCTTCATTCGCATATGCAGCAGGGTGCTCGAATAACTCCTTTACTCATTCGCATAAGTTATACGCATTCGAGTAAGTCTTTTTCGAGTAGCTTTTATTTGTTCGCGCATGCAACGGTTATTCGAATAACTTTATTCTTTACTTCTTTAAGTGATCATCCGTAGAGGGAATAGTGTTCGAGTAACTTTGTTCATTCGAGTAACTTTGGTTTGTTCGAAAAGAAAACACTTTGTTCGAACAGATTTAATCTATTCGAGTAAGTTTGTCTTTCCAAATAACCTTAAGTCATTCGAGTAGAAAACAGTTGTTCGAACATATTTGATCTTTGTTCGAACAAGTTTGTTCTTCCGAGTAATGAATAGTGTCTTCGAATAGGTCTCAACTCTTTATTCATTCGAGTAAGTTTTGACTTACTTGAATGACCAAATATGTCCGAGTAAGTTCCCAGTTCATTATCCACAAACTTTAAGCTTTAGCAAATCCTCAAAACTGTCCGAGTAACTCTAGGAGAGGAGATCATTACTTTTCTTCGAACAGGTAAAAGCTTTCGTCCAATCCTCAAAGATCTTTTGGGTCCGATGATTTAGAGATTCTTTATACCTGTGAATTCAACCTGTACAAGAGATCATCATTAAGAATAAATTGATAAAAGGAATTCATGCATTTCATATATATATATATGTCAAAAGAAATTTACATCATAAACAAAACATATCAAAATTACAACTATGATATAGTATTGGCAAGTATCCTTCTTTTAGAGGACTAACAACGCTTGATCAGACGCAATTTATACGCACTGATTGTAATTTCTGTGATCATTTCAGATCTGTGTTAATACAAACTGCTTTTAATATTCATCTTATATGTTCTTCATATGTTCTTATTAATTATGACTTGAATATTAATTACACTGTGAATGTTTTGTGTTTTGGATTAGATCTATATCCTAACTTGAATTGATTGCTTGTTTCCGCCCTGTAATTAATTGAAATCACGACTTATTTTTCTTAGATTAGATCAGATCTCGATCCTCACAATTGGTATCAAAGCTTTGTGCTCGATATTTTGATTTTCATGAAAATCAAAATTGAAACTTGTGATTTCTACAATCAAAAGCTGATCTAAGTTTGAAATTGTATAGTTAAGGTTAATATAATATAGATCTGATAAATTCGTTAAACAAATTAACATGAGTTTATCGATCTGATTTACTGCGTGTTCTTGATGAAACTACGAGTTTTAAGATTATCATATTCATAGCTTAAATTGTTCATTCGATTGAAGCGTATGCGATTACCCATCAATTCATTGATTAGTAATTAGTCTGATCGAAGAAATTGTGAGCCGATTCACAAATTTCTATCTCAACGTCAAAACGGTTATTCGAGGTTTACTGTTCCATTGATTCCGATTTTCTGGGATAGACCTCGGATCAGTGTGACAAGCTTCCATGTTGTTTTCGTTGTTGATTTGGATAAAATTTGGATAATCATATCATTAATTCAGACAGTAATCCATAAAATCATCATTGATTTTGCTGATTTCTCGGTGTTCATTAATTGCTCAGAATATTAATCAACCGATCAACATTTAATTAATTCTAATTCATTGGGATTACATATCTGTCTTAATTAGTTCATATTGAACTTTTGATTGGACAATTTTGGACTAGGGTATTAGATCATGAATTAATCCAAATTAAAATCTCAAATAAAATCAACAAATATCCAATATGGATCAACAAAATACACTATTTTTTTCTGTTTACTCTGAATCAGGTTCACCTGGAGCTAAACCGCCTATGTTGAAGAATGCAACTGATTTCCAGCAATGGAAACTTCATTTTTAAAATCATATCGACAGCACAGATCCAGAAATGTGGTGCTCCATCATTGATTATGTTCCAAGTGATCTCAATGAAGAAACCATATTGAAGTATCATAACAAATGCCTGCCACTCAGAGGTATCAATTTGAGAGATGACAAGAGGATAATGAATAAAATGGATATCAAGGCATATGGTACTATCAAATCTGCCTTACCTATGGAAATTCTAGCATGTGTGAAATATTTTGAGACTGCAAAGAGCTTGTGGGATCAGTTGGAGGTTATGTTTGCTGGTAGTGCTCAGGTGAAAAGAATGAAGAGAGGTAATCTAAAGATGATGTTTGATAATTTCAAACACATGCAGGGTGAAACTGTTACACAACAGATTCAGAGATTTGTGCAGCTTATCAATGAACTAAAAACATTTCGAATAAAAAATGACAATTATGATCTATATATCAAGCTGTTGAACACACTTCCTGAAAGCTGGATTGAGAAAGTTACATTGATCATTAAAGAAACCAAAGACCTTGATGAAATTAAGATTGAAGAGATGATTGCTAAGCTTGAAGCTATTGACATGGATGTCAAATCCAGAACATCCACTGTTCAATTAGGTCAATACAAATTTGTCAAAACTGCTGGTGTACAAGCCTTAGTTGTTGAAGAAGGAAAAGGTGGATGACAATATACAGCAGATGATGCTACTAGATTTGGTGCATACACTACACCATATTCATTTGTTTCATCACCACCACCTACAAGTCAAGTTGAATCTCAACGAAGCTACCATGTTAAAGCCAATTCTGCAAAACAACAAGAGGCATGCAAAGCCTTTGTTGCAAGCTTTGAATGTTTTGCTGCAAGTTCACTTGCTAAGGCTGAATTCACCCAACATGATCTAGAAGAAATAGATCCAAAATATGTTAAGGAAATGGATATCAAATGGCAGATGGCCATGGTGGTGCTCAGACATAAGAAATTTTGGAAAAAATATGGGCCAATGAAATTTGATGCTGATAAAACAAAAGTTGGTATCGACATGGAGAAAGTGAGATGCTACAACTGCAATTTATATGGTCACTTCTCTAGAGATTGTAAAAGCTCTAAGAGATCCATCAAAATATCAAACCAACAAAGCTACTACCTCAAATCAATCTGCTGAAACAAACGCTAACTCCAAAGCACTTGTAGCCACCAATAGCAATGAAGACTTTGACTAAGGCAAATATGCAAGTGAGTATGATCCAGCAAGCTATGATAGCTGTTGAAGATGATCTACCCGAGCGGGCTGATGAGCCATTTCTTGCAGTGATGGCTTTGGGCATTGAGGTAACAAAACCTTGTTCTCATGAATGCAAAATTAAATAAGAAGTGTCCAAACAACACATCTTAGACTTACAAATAGATCTAAGTCAATGCAGATTTGAGGAGAAACAGTGGAAATATGAAAAACAATCACATGAAATTAAAATCAGATCTCTTTTGCAGGATAATGAACAACTTAAAACTGACAAATTAATTTTGCAAAAAGAACTTGTGGAAAATATGTTCAAATTAACAAAAGCATTGTCAGATTTGTCCACTACAACTCTCAAAATTGAAAACTTTGAGACATCCTCAAAACATCTAAAATTTCTGTTTGGAAAGTCAGCTCCAAGGCAAATCAAAGTCTGATTTAGGTTTTCATGAGGTGCCACCTCCATATAATTCAAATTATACACCCAGGTCTGAAACCATGACCTCAACTGGAACAGAACACTGTTCCGATACTAGAGATTCAGCATAATCAAGCACAAAAGCAACTAGTAAGTCTCAGTATTTTTTTAAGAATTTTGTGCTTGCTGGATCTTTAGAAAATGAAACTTAAAGTTTAAAGACCACAAAATCTCTTAAAACTGAATTACCAACATTCATTGGCAATAAAATTCAATCTGATAATACTGTCAAGACATCTAAATTGAAGAATCCAATTATTGTCTCTAATTCAACAAAGAATTCAGAGAAAATGAATGATTCTCAGAACTCCAATTCAAAGTCCACCACAAAATTCATAATTTGCAAAAGCATTTTTCATTCCAGAAAAGGATGCACATTCAAGTCTAAAAATCATTTTATAAAAATGCAACAATTTGTGGATAGAAAGAAAAAGCAACAAGGTGAAAAGTATACACCTATTTCTACACAAACTCCAATTCACTGCTCAATTTGAAGAACAAACAATCATGCAATAGTTGGTTGGTATTATTAACAACCTGGTTTGGAGTTTGAACAGAAAAATCATTCTATTGCAAATAGCTATGTTGATAGTAAAATTGCCAAAACAAAGGGCAAAGTGTGATGCCCCAATCTCCATGTGCTCGCTACGTCATCGGATTTACACATAAGCACAATGGTTCATAAAGAGATTACACAGCAGCGGAAAATAAACTTTATTTTATTTAACCAAGGTGCTATTTACATAAGTGGTAATACAAATTACATCATATAATACTAACTATTTGCCAGCATAAATAAGTCCGAGATGCATCCATGCTAATCAGTCCATCACTTGCAACCAGAAGCTTCCCCTGCATATGATATGCATACTTAAAAACGTCAGCTTATGCTGGTGAGTTCTAAGTTTATAGTTGACTGACATCTTTCAGAAACATTAATTATAACTATTTTATGTAATAAATAACATCTTAATAACATAACCCATTGTTAAACTAATTACTCTACCAGATTTAATTCATAATATTTATAAAAGACTTTAATGTTGGGTCATATAAAATGGTTGTGCATCCTCTCGATGGTTTTGTTCCTCTCGGTGGTCTCGACAGTATTGGTGGGCTTGTAGGTTTAGGTTTTATGTTTTGTTTTGCTTATGGGCTTATGATGTAACCGGTATTATATAAACCGAGAATGATATCATTAGATGATTGATCGTGATCATCGGAGAATAGGTTTTATTTGTTTTTCAGTTTTGTGGAGAACCGATTGTACCAGTCGACGTTTATTAGTCGAGTGCAATATTGAATTAATTGATATCTTCATCTTGTTCGTGTTCTTGTTAGTGTGTCCTTATTGTTTGTTTAGATTCCTCCTAAACAAACTGTTTAATTGATATCACGCTGTTAGAAACTGATTGGGGACCAACAGAGCAGTATCACCAAATGAAGCATACCAGGCCCTCGAAAAAGCTGCTAAGAAAAGCTTCGCATACAAACCAGCAAGGCCGGGATCAGCTCACAAAGGGATGCACCAAGTTGATTTGTCCACTCTAGTCACAGCCCAGTTAGAAGCTCTCACGAAGAAATTCGACCAATTGCAAATGGAACTATCAAAATCAAAGGCTCGTTGTGAAAAATGTGGAGGAGGACATAAGTGGAGTGAATGCCAGTAAAGCATGCTAGTTGAAGAGGTAGACTATGTAGGGCGACAAAACAACGCTTACAACAACAATTACAATCCAGGATAGAGGAATCACCCAAATTTCAGTTGGAGAGATGGAAACAACAATCCAGGCCCGCCAGGGTTCGACAAAAAGCCAGTCAATCAAAACCCGCCTTTCCAACCGAAACCTCAATACCATAACCACGGTGCTAGTAGCAGCCAACAAGGAAACACGTCCGGCTTGGAAAATGTACTCGCTCAATTCATATCAAGCACAGAGACCATTTTCAAATCAAACAAGGAAAGGTTCGCGAAACATGAAGTAGATCTAAGAAATCAAAAGGCGTCTCTTCAAAATATAGAGAATCAAGTGGGACAAATCGCCCAACAATTGTCCACACGTCAACAAGGCGGCCTTCCAAGTAACAGAGTAGTAAATCCCATGGTTGTAAAAATCCCGACTAGCCTCCGATTAATGCCCGATTAATAGCTAATCCTTCCCTCACCGATTAGTGACCGATTATCATTAATCAGTTACGTCGGTCAAAATAAATGCTCTTTAACATCGTGATTTTTGGTAAAACTGAACTAAATTTGTTCACAAATGAACAAAA
>WOUH02007125.1:0-17832 GCA_009936405.2 Stevia rebaudiana
CAAGAACGCTTCCGCTACACTACGAAACTACACAAACACTGTAAGTCGTGTATTCAAAGTTTGTCTATATATCAATGGGCTCGATCCTGCATTACTGGCAGTTAAAGTAACACCGACCCGCTCACGACCCGGCCGCAAACCGGGTGTCGATTTTCGGGGTGTTACAGTTCAATATGATCGATGACTTTGATCCTGCCGGTCACGTCACGCCTCCATTTGCGACGTCAGCCGCGGTGGAAATTTGGGGGTGTGACATGATGTATGCAACTATGAGTAGAGAATATCGCATGTATTGTTGGTTTTTGGTGTATCTAGAAAAGGCTCTCAGGCCTTGTATTTATACTGAATGACACCTTGGTGAAACAACCATCAATTCAATGTGAGAGCATGAAATAGCATCTTCAATGCTCACAACAGCTAGAATTCAAACAACCATGTGAAACTGGTTGTTTAATGGCTGGTCTGTTTCAAAAAACTGAATTTACGAAACAGCCTTGACTGAACCGCGATGGGTTAGCATGAACCGAACCGCTTCGGAATCAACACCCACAAAACTAAAGGCGTATTCAAGCGGCTCGCTGCGATGCGGGCGTGCAAAGTGCAAATTGCAATATCAAAACGCCACATTACTCCCTGTAGCCCGAGCCCAAATCGGAGCCTGGTCGTAGACGCTGGGGCGCGTCCTCCTGGCTGCCACTAGGTATGACTTCTTTCATAAGAAAACAATTCAAACTTAACTCCCACTTATAAATCAAGGAAAGGTTTATCACTTAATCAATATGGGATTAAGCTCATCAATTACAATATTAAAAATTCAGCACACACTTTTGAGCCTTGATATCTCATTCATCATAGCTCCGTTTAGAACCCGGTTTCAGTAGTTTTAATCTTAAATGTAATAGATTATAAACCTGTTTCAAATAATCTAAATTGTAACATATACAATTAATTATTTTTGGTCCAAAATTAATAATAAACACATTCATTATATAAATTCCAACAATCCCCCACATGAATAGATATCGATCCTTACTCTCAAGTATCACGATACAATTTCAGCGGTTGATTATTTCAAGAGAAGTAGGTGTTCCCTTTAAACCCTCCTTTGCAAAATGTACTTTTTTCTCTTAGCGATTAGTAGATGTGGTGTCTTGAACCAATCCCTTTTTGCGTAGACATTATTACATTTCACACAATACTCTTCTTGGTCTTGATAACCACTCATTTTTCGTGTCTGTTACGGTCATAGAACCCTAGCTTGGTTCTGCGAGAGATATAGGATTTGCGCGCCCCACAACTCTATTCGAAGCGACCCCACTTCTCTCTCACATAGGTGATTTACGCAAATCATTAAAATTCGTATGCTTATTCTCTTTTGATAACACGTATTTATAATAGGAGTGGACTAGGAAGTATACAACTCCCTTTGTAAGTTGAGGTGCTTCCCCACACTCACCTCAATTCATAAAATTAGGTTGTCCTATTTAGCCTAGATCATGGGATCTCCAATCTTCTAAGATAGGTTTTTCTTTGTACAAATTTACTCCAAGGGCTTTAGTCCCATTCCTCTCGACGACTTGTGTACTAACTCTCTGCTTAAGCCTTTGTAAGCGGATCCGTAATGTTATCTTTTGACTTCACATAGTCAATCGAGATAACTCATGTTGAGAGTAGTTGTCCTATCGTATTATGTCTACGTAGATATGCATTGGTTTTCCATTATACTTTGCACACATGAGCTCTACCAATGGATGATTAGCAATCACAATGTATACTTTTGATGGTAAGTCTATGTCTAAGGTGGTGCTTTTCATCTTGGTTCCCAACGACCTAATAGTCGTGATTCAACTGATTCTTGCTCAGATCAAAGTTTCCCAGATGACAGTAGGGGCTGCTAGTATATGAAGTATTGATTTCTTAACTAGATATGGTAGATTTAAGGATCGATCTGGGTGTTTTGTATCTAAACAGGGTGGTTGTTGATGAATGGATTTTGGATCTGAATGCTTGAGAAGGGTTCTACCTACAAACGAGGGAGGGATGAATTTGACAAAAATACCCTTAATTTTTAGGGGAGGGGGGATCAAAACGATAGATTTTGAAACGTTAGGAAAGAAAATAATAGAATTTCTAGATTTTGGAGTGAACCAATAGTTTTTGTAAACATTAGGGATGATTAATTTTAACAATTAACTCTAAGTTTAAATTGAGTGCTGATATGCTGCAAATATAATTTCGTTAATCTTGTAATTTCATACAAATAATGCTCTATTATATACTGAGACATAGACTGGGTGACATGCGCGTCTAACATTCAAACTTCAGTTAATTTTCCGAAGATCAAACGTGTTTTCCTTTTTGTTATAAAGTAATTGCACTTTCTAGCAATCGAATAATTTTATTTTTTTGTACACAAATCAAGATATGTGCAATTTATTCCAAGAGTAACTTTACGTAAAATAAGAGAAGATAATATATTAATAATAATAATAACACAAAGGTCTTTTAAAATTTGATTATTTTAGCTGAATTCTAGTTTGTGTGTTTTCATAGCTAATCGATGGATCGATAGACTTCTGGGACCTCATCCAAATGGAATCATTATCTGCAAACCACACAAATTAAATCACATTCGATGCATTCAATACTATTTTTTGTATGGGTACAAACTACTAATGGACTTTAATACACTTTTAAAACAATCAACTACCTTATTTGGAACTAATTACTATTGGCACAATTATGATGGGTTATCTGCTCTTTATATTTCTATAAAGCAAGATAAAATTTTATGAACAATTACGAAATACCGATGTATATACATGTATATATACGTGTTCAAATATCTAAAATACCACACACGTTACAAACGTAGACGTGTGGAAGTATCCAAACCTATATAAGTACATACAAGTGTAGATATATATATATATGGGGACGTTTCATACGAAAACCACTTCCTCCTGTGAGAATCACATAACCACAACTTAAGTGAACTTCAAATATTTTTTATTTCTTCATACGTTAATTATTTTAAAACGAACTGCCCCATTGAATCACAAATTTTCTCCTCTTTCAAACGAATATAATGAAACCATATTAAAATAAAATAAAAAATTTGCGTCATAAAATTTTAATATTAAATATATGCAATATAATGATAATTTAATTAAATTTTAGTACTACGTATATGCAGTATAATGTTAATTTACAAATTATACTTCTTTAAATTTATATTTGTGTTTCTAAAAAAGATTTATTCGGAAATTTCTTTATATTTTCATCTTTTTATCTATACTACATATGTGTAATATTATTGTAGTATGTCATACTACATATATGCAGTATGATAATAATTTATATATTTTAGTACTTTGAGTTACATTACGAATTTATTCTTATACGTGTTTTGTTTGTTTTTTATGTATTTATGTATATTATAAGCAACTGTTAAAAAAAAAGAAACATGTATACTACAAGTATACTACATATATACTACATATATGTAGTATACTACAACTTACAATGCAATTTTTATTTTTATTTTTTTGACATAACTTCATTATACTCATTTGAAAGAGGGTAAAATTTATGATTTAATGATGCAAACCGTTTTAAAAAAACAATAACTTATGAAAAAATAAAAAATGTTTGTAGTTCACTTAAGTATGGTTTTCTGGTTTCTCGCATAAAAGTGGTTAATTTTCTCATGAACCACCTTGTATATATATTAGACATATAAAACAATCGAATTAAGTAGAAACTATCTTTCACATTTTCACATCATTTCCTTTAAAGGTATATGACTTAGATGCTCAAACTGAAAGCTACTAAAGCACATTGTATAACAGAAACACTATCTCCACAGAGGTTTCAAGTTTTATGTTAATTGTTGCATTATCATATATATTTATTAATATTGAAGATCGTCCTATTTCAATGAAGAATGGAAATGGATAGATTAGGAATATGAATAGTAAAACTATATGGGTGACTTCTATAGTCTTTGCTTATATATTAAGGATCAATTTACGTGATGACCTCGATCTTCAATCTTATTTCTCAACGATAAAAGAATTTCTTAGTAATTAATTTAATCAACTAATAATCTATCTTTTTGCTACTAACTACTATGGATCAAATTGATGACTTCATGCTTTGTTAAGAATTAGGTTCAGGTGTCTCTTTTCTTTATATATTGTATTGAGCTAATAATTACAACGTACGCCAGAAGATATTAAAGAATAATTAAGCTACAATAAAAGTATAAAACCCTAGCCTTAATACGAACTACATAACTATATGTTCAACCATCACACGAATAAAGTGAAAGCCAATGCTTGTACGAGAGTGAGATGTTGGTTTTGTATTAAGTGATTAGTAACATCATTATCACATGGTCATCACCACGAATTAGCAAAAGAGCCAAAGAGGAAATCATAATTAAGCATAAAAAATTAGCACTGATCGAGTGATTTCAACGTCAATGTTGAGTAATTAAGCTTGTATCAACCCTCTATAAAGGAAAAACGTATTGTCTTAAATTTATTAGAACACCACGTGATGTTTCTTCTTTATAAATATTTCATAGTGGATATATATTTTCTATTTTTACTATATATTATGGTATTTAAGGTTTTGCTTTTTGAGAAATGGTAAACGTCATAGAAGAATCAAAGCCAAGCCAATCCATGTCATGTACAACTCTCAACGAATGTTGTTTTGGTCATATCAGACTTATAATGATCGAGGTGATCTAACTAGCTACTTGAAATCAAGCCAAAATAGAAATTTGAAGAATACATATGTTAACAAGCTATATTGAAGCACATAGGAAAACATTAGGTTTTTCAGTCCTCGGTTTGCAATCCTCCTTAAAAAAAAGCCAAATTCGTTCATTTGAATTTTTTATCATCAATGATGAAGGTTATTGAGAAACCTTATAACTGAATACTTAAATACGGATGAAAAATAAAAACTCAGTTATACCCAATGTTGTAGAAATCGCTAGGCGCTAGTCGAGCGGCGATGTGGGGACTAGGGATTAATCAGGATTAGTCAAATTGTAAGTTTTATATGTAATTATTATAAATTGTATATATACTCACACTAATATGAATACAATACTTCAAAGTTCACATAAATAAGTCAGACTATGTAATTATAACAAGTTTTGTCCAATTGTGAACAAATTTAGTTCAGTTTTACCCAAAATGATGATGTTAAAGAGCATTTATTTTGATCGACGGAACTGATTAATGATAATCGGTCACTAATCGGTGAGGGGAGGATTAGCGATTAATCGGGGATCAATCGGAGGCTAGTCGGGATATTTACAACCATGATATATAGTACAAAAAAATATTGACTATTATTCATATTTCATTAATGTTCCGTTACCCACTATATAACAAAAGCATTAAATCGTATATATACAAAGTTTACTATTCTACACTTTGAACAAATTAAAACATTCAAACTACTTGAAACGCACCGGTTCCTCCTTAATTGTATCCAAGACCGGCTTTTTTGACCGGGAAACCACCAACCGGTGACCAAACTCCGGCAAATCCACCGCCAACCTTAGCGGTTCCACCTCATCGTGCACCGTCACAGTCACCGTCGCATCACCACTCAATACCGAATCCGGTGATATCCGGCCCGATATTCGTTTGGGCGCGTTATTGGCCGACAACCAAAAAACCGCCATATCTCCCGGTGTAACCATCGAATTCGCTCTTCTCATCGGAAACATTACGTAAACCTTTCCGGGCTCCAAATCTTCATCGGCTGAGAGAGGCGAAAACCGTCGGTTGATGGTTAACAAGCGCGAATCGACTACGAAAAAATTTGGGCAATCAAGCATGATCTCGGCTGCCTTGACTGAATCTTGAAAGTGTCGGATTTCTCCGGTGGGGAATATGACTCTAGCCGCTTTGTTCGTTCGCATTTTCGGCACGATACCGATACTGCAAGATGAAATATAATTCCCCATCTGATCTAAGTTAACAGAAAAATGATGTAGATTTAAGAGTATATTTTAGTCGGAGTTTAAAAAAAGTTTTTTTAACTTTTTTTTTTTTGTTTGAGAGAGAAATTACATAAGCAAGCTTATGGTGTGTGAATGTGCGAGTGTGGTTTATACACGAGAATTGAGAGGAAGCTTCGTAAATGCGCGTAAAATGAAACAAGTTGATTTGTCAGTTGTCGATCAGAAATGGTGTGCGTGTGTGTGTGGGCCCACAACAATATATAGATATATAAATTTTTCGTTATTAATCTGTTAACGTCAGTTTCTTCGGTCCAAATCCGAACCGTGTTAGGCCGAACTGAAATCAATAAGTTGACATATAATAGAATTAAGGAACTAAATCTATAAGAGTTGGTTCGGTTAAAACTGGATTTTTAACCGTACAGTGTTTTGGATAGCTTGTTAGTTATGCATCAAAAATATCTTTTGATTTTTTTATTTTTTCTGATTCATACCTTTGTATATAGCATGATCAAATACATTTTAGTTCACATTATAAGATTATAAGATTATGTGTTCGATTCGAAAACATTAAGGTCGAATTAGAAGAGATTATGTAGTACGGTGCAAGCATCAATATCAAGATTCAATATAATGCTTTTATATAATATTTTATAACAAGAATAATAGCGAAATGGAGATCTGATGGTAAAAGATAAGTCACATGATTATAAGATTGTGAGTTCAATTTTATTTAATGAATAATAGTTATTAAATTTAGATTAAACACGTCCAATTGACATATCTATTAAGAAGCCTGGATTTTTATCTCTGTGCATATAAACATACCTTAACCATGAATAACAGCTCTTAGATTTAGATTAAACTTGTCCAATTAACATGTCCTTGTGGTTTATTAATTAAGAATATAAATCTCCTTGATGACCTTCAAATCGATTGTATTATTAGGTTGTTATAATGCTTAGGTCACATGTTTACTAAATTTATAGGTTTTCATAATTGCAAATGATTTTTAACTTGTGGTCATAGTAGAATCTATTTTTCATTCGTTTAATTTGTTTCTTCAACAAAGGAGTCAAAATTCAAGAAAGTAAAACTATTAAATAAATTTAGAAATAGAATTTTTTTGGCTAGATGGGCAACTAACCCTGGTTACAACATTAAGTACCTGGTTTGTTGAGTAGAACCAAAGTATTATCAAATTTACAATATCTTATTTATAATCTCTTAGTATAAGTGATATAGAATACAAACTAAAAACATTAATATTTAATCATTTTCATACCAGATAAACAAAAACCACAATTAAAAAATTCTAAAACAACCTACATATGAAAGTGGCATGTTAAATAGAAAACAAAATTTATATGTGGTGCTAGGTAGATATAATAGGAGTTGGAAAAAAAGTTGAGTAGAATGCTAGATAACCGTCTCTTGCCTCACAACTAAACAGAAAATACAAATAAGTTATATCGTTAGTCACAATTCTTAACCTAATTGACCAGCACTAACCAGTCCTTACACATTTACATCTATATTATCTAATAAATAAACTTTTTAGATGATATATGGGATAATTTTAGGTCTTCTCAACTTTTGTTTTTCTGCCTCTCTTTTTATTTTTTGTATCATTAAATAATAATGCATAATACTAATTATAGTATTTATACATCATTCTTTAAAAAAATAAAAATAAAAACATAATAATAAATATTAAATTTATATAATACATTAAATTTTTAAAAACAACAAGCTTTTTCTAAAATACGAGATATTTTTTTTATTAAACTTGTATAATACAAAGGTGTAATCCTAGACTTTTATAAGAAAATGTATTTTTCAAAAGACATATTTGAAAAGAAATCTTTAAAAAACAAAATTTCTAAGAAACCAAAGTTTAGAAAATAATATTATTATTTTGTTTATTAAAGTGATCATTTATATGCATTTTAGTTGTATTTTATCTAAAAAAAATACTTACAATTTTGAATTTGAATTTTCATTACTAAGTAATTAAAAAAACTTTTTATTTAACTCGTATATGAGAGGTGATATAGGCTAGTTTACATAAAAGTTATCCGTATCAAAACGTTCCTCATTATGCTAAAGTTTAAAAGTAAAATATATCATGTAAAGTATCCTCTATTAATATTCCATATAGCCCATGTATGTAAATAGAATGTCATCAAGTCATCAAGATACGGTAGTATTACAGGCTAAACCTTTAAGATTAATGGGCCTCATTTGATCTTCGCTTCCAGCCCATAAAACTTGGGCTACGAGTTCATAAACACGTTCCGTAGGATGGATGTAATCCCTAAAAAAGAAGTCATTCTGGTTCGAACACAGTGTATAACCTTTTAAACCAGCAACATTCCGTGGGTTCCACCCCCACAACATGCATCATTTGCATTGATAAAACCTATTACAAATTAAAAAAAAAAAGTTAAGAATGAAAAAAGTTTTAATATTGTTTCTTTAATCTTATTCAACGTACTATAAGTGTTAAAAAGTAAGTGCAAGTCAACATGAATCACAAGTAAAGGTTACTCTCTTAAGCCAAACTCGTTTTGACATGTTATCTAAAATGTTCGGCCAAGATGTTTTGTCACATGTACTAGTCATTTTGTATACATGTTAATTTTGTATACATGTTAGTAAGAAAGAAACTTAAATAACATCTACCGTGAAGTTTTGGATCTTTAAGAAGGTTTTGTACAATGTTATAGATTGCTCCATAAACACAGACTGCACCAGGGTGTTTTTTAGATATATTGTTAACCAAAAGTTGCAATCCAACGTTAAAATCTTCTGACATCTCGTCCACTTTGTTAAAACACTGACTACTAGATGCACCTTCTAGGTTGATTATGAAAGGAAGGCACCCCAAATGGGCCTACCTAGAAAATGACAATCCCACGAGCTCCGTACTCGTAGATGGTGTCAATGAATTGGTCCACTTCTTTCAGCATGGCTTGTACGTAGGCTTTCGGGTCAGATGTGTCATGTAGCAAAAAATAGTTAAGAATGTCAATCGAGCCTGATGCTAGAAAAAACATGGAATTTTCAATTGAATTTCTCTCTACACGCTTTTGATCAATTAGGGCTTGAAATTGTTGTAGTTGGACTTGAATTGTTGTCACCCCCTATGAAAAAAAAATGTTACAGACTTGGTTGTTCTTGATAGACGTCCATGACACTAACAAAAATTTCACAACATTAACGTACAACATATATTCAAGTTACATTTATGAAACGTTTTGGTTTAAAAAAATTTGAACTTTAACAATCAAATGAGAATTAAAAAGCTTGTGTATTTTATTAGTTGAAAATTTTGTGTATTATACACATGAATAAAATACTATCTAATATGTTAAGTTAACACATGCGGTCATAAGTTTCTAAAATACGTTATTCCAAGTGTGCATTTTTTATTTATTTTATATATTATATTTTTTTAATAAACTATCCAAACATCCAACAATATATATTTTAATAATTTTAAAAAATTGCTCACAAAAAATAGTTACGATTATTATGTTTCCAATTTTTTAATATTTTAATAAAAATATTTTAAGCTTGATGATAATTTGATATACGATAGGGATTTTAATATAAAATAAGTTTATTTAGGAACCAAATAAATATTAACTCATATCAAATTCATATATTTGGCAATATATTATTTATCATATTCAGAGTCTAAATTTAAATAATAAATATCATGTATTAAATATATTTATTAGGTAGTATAGATACATATTGAGGGTGACTCATGAGAGAACCATTTTTTATTTGAGAATCAAAAACCATACTTAAGTTAATTTCAAACGTTCCTCATTCTTCACACATTATTATTTTTTGAAACGATTTGTAACATTAAATTATAAATATTACCCTCTTTCAAACGAGTATATGAAGCTGTGTCAACAAAATAAAAAAAAATTGCGATGTAAGTTGTAGTATACTATATATATGCAGTATGCTTGTAGTATACATATTTTTTGAACGATTACTTATAATATACATAGATACATAAAAATAAAACAAACAATAAAACACTTATAGGAAATGCGTAAAGTATCTTAATGTACTAAAATATATGAATTATCATCATACTCCATATATGCAGTATGACATACTATAGTAATATTACATATATGCAATATACATAAAAAGATGAAAAAAATAAAGAAAATTACAAATAAATCTATTTTAGAAACGGAAATATAAATTTAAAGAAGTATATTGTGTAAATTATTAATATACTGCATATATATGTAGTATATTAAACTTTTATTAAATTATCATTATACTATATATATGTAGTATTAAAATTTTATGACGCATTTTTTTTTTTTTTCATTTTAATATGGCTTCATTATACTCGTTTGAAAGAGAAGAAAATTTGTGATTCAATGGTGTAATTCCTCTTAAAAAAATAATAACGTATGAGAAATTGAGAAATATTTGAAGTTCACTTTAGTTGTGGTTTTTTTGTTCTCGCACGAGCAAGTGGTTACATTTCCCGTATAGATAGATATAGATATAGATGTCGTAAATATTTTTATATATAATTTTGTTAATTTAATACAAGAAGCACAACGATTAAAACCATAAACCTTAGGATCAATCATCTTACTCTACCCTTATTTGTAGTCGGTAAAAGTCCACTTCCACCACTAGCAAAGTTAATTCCGTTGTTTGGGAAACTATTCCATTTGCCGTCTGCTAACTCTTGGAACGGTTTTTGGAACTCAATCTCCAAAAATTGTGCTGCACGAATTAACATTAAATCAAAACAAAAATAAAGTGTTATTCCATTTTTTATAAATAATGCATACGTGTTAACTTTATATTTTGTTAGCCTTATTCAATACGGATAATAATAAAATATATATTAAAGGTATTCTTAACATGATAACATTGGTTTTTTTTTAGTGCTTAGAAAGTAATGGGCTTACCAATGAAATCTGCAACGGTTCGACCATATGTGAACCGTCCGGTTGGACGATGAAAGAAACTTGAACCATAAGGTGGAAAGTTGGCCTGAATAGCGCAATTCTCAATGTAAGGATTGTTACCTGGATCAAACTGAGAGCCTCCAAACAAGAAAACCGACTTAACACAAGCTTTAGCAGACGCGAACAACAAAAGAATCGTACCGAGGAAGGGGACGAAATGTGGCAATCTCTCCATCATCTCAATTGCAATTTAGTACAAGTTTTAGTACCACAATGGTAAATAAATGAGATAGAAGATGTAACAAATGGTTCAAGTTGAAGAAAAGGAACTTTATTTTATACCAAATAAGGAGTAAAATGAAGGGAAAATGACATGGGATTGATGGGAAATTGAAGAGAAAACATGTTAAATCACACTAACAATTTGCCATTATTATCCTAGGACTTGAAATGAAACAATGGTTCAAATGATTTTCTTTATAGTTTAACTATATGATATGATAATTTGATTATTTGAAGAAAAATTTGTGGTCCTTTCGCTTGCGTATGACATCTTTGTCCTATGGTGACTATATATAACCATATAGGTCTTGTATTTGTTTAATTAACACTTGAAGGATTTTTGTCAACAGATTAGATAACATTACAAAGATAATTTCTGATTTCAGATAAATATTGAATAATCTGGTGACATACCAATTGTAGAGGTAGGATGTTTGACAAGCAATAAACACTTAAATAATACAATTCAAATGTATGATATTCTTTTTTATTCTGATGAAAAGGTGCAGAAGGAAAACGAAACAACGGAGGGATCGAGATTGGACCTAAATGGGATTGACAAGAAAAGTCTTTTTCAAAACCTAGCATTAGGGGTGTTACGATGATACATGATAGGAATGGAACTTAGATGCTTTCAGCAGTTATCCACTTGGTGGTTTTTCATGATGCTTGAGTGTCTCTAAACTTAATGTTAGATGTTTTAATTCGGGTCAGGTTGAGACATAAATAATTATAAATGGTCCTTGTGTTTGGTAAATCTAAAAACTAAAATGTGGTAATCATGACCACAAAAATGTAATATATCATTCGATAAATATTGAAAAAGAATCTCAGGGTAGACACTAAACTATATTATACCATACAATAAATATTGAAGAGTACACAATCGAATTAGACACTCATCTTTGTTGGTTTTCATTTTGTTTTTCAAACACAACATATATAGATGGATACTTTCTAAGCTAAGTTAAAAAATCTCAGGGTAGGCGCTAAAAGATTTAGGGGGTCAATCATGAAACAATAAAAAAAACTTCGGGTTCAATTGAACCCGCACCCTATATAGTGGTGCGTAGAGCATCAATGTTATGGAGATTAGTTTTAGGTCACTAATTTCAGAAGACACTTTTGTAAACTCTTGAGTCCTTACTAGCGCCAAATTAAGCTCGCTAATAAACGATTAGCTTTCACCCAAGTTAATATTTTACAAATTTTGATACAACTTATATTCAACCTTTTAAGCTATGTCATTCATATATTTAAATGTTTAAAATACAAACAAAATTATATAAGTCCGCGTTATGTACCTTTAAATCCACACAATAATTTTACTTTGGTTCATTTGTGAATCCCACTTATAAAAAGAGAGAAAAATCACAAACAACATCACGTGTCATTCAGGTTATTCTTGTTGTGGTTTCTAAATTTGACAGTTTAAGTGTTTTAAACTAGATTTGGTTCTGTAAGTTGCATACAATTTTAAATTTAACATGAATTACATTAAGTTGTTACTGACAGGGCCGGTCCAATGGGCCAAGTAACCCAATCTAGTATTGGGATAATTCTGAATCTCGAATAACAAGCAGGAGATAACTTAAAGTTTGTTTAAAATAAATATTATAAAGTATTATTTAATTGTTATGTATATCAGGTTTATTATATATGTTTATTTAATTATTTATTTGGTTTCCTAGTTTGAGTAGGATTACAATTGTTTAGTTATAAATAGGGGTATAAGGAGTCATTGTAATTGTCCCGATTTCATTATATACAAAAGTTGATCAGGTTTGATCAATCATTAAGAGTTTTTGTGTTCGTATTATTTTTTGATCAAAAGTCTGAGCCAACATCTATGACTTAGTGCCTCCAAAAAATAAGGGCCTCCATTTAGAAAAAAATCAATAGGTTTTTGAGTTGGGCCAGAATTAAGATCTCTTGTGGGCTCGTTATGGAGTTAGGGGCGCCGGTCCAGCCCTTAACACAAAAAAACACGGGGATCGAAGCCTTTTTTTTTTTTGTTACTTTTTTGATTTATTGCGATTCTTTTGGTTAATAATGTCTATGTATTCCGATTGTTTCTAATTAATAAACACTTTGATATTTATAAATGCTCATCGTTGCAGACATGGTTCATTGGTGATACGAGTTTTTAGCCAAGAGATTTACAACATTGCAATCAGAATAATTTATTTATTTTTTGTAAATTTGTCTATTTTCGTTTAACTGATTTAGTTCAAATTTGACATCTATGTATGGTTGTTTATTTGAAGTTTTTTAAGTGATGATTAAACATTGCTTGTACAACAAACTGTGAAACTAAATTCAATTCGATTGAAATCTGTGCATTTTAAATTGTTAATATAAGTTGTACCTGCTACTATAGGTAAAAAATCTCAAGCCTTTTTTATGAACTCTTGATTTAATTTATGCAAAGTAGAATCATTATATTGCTTGTTTTGAATTAAAATCTTTTTTTTTAAGTTTCTATGATCTATAATAAACTTTTAGGAGTGGTTTGAAAGAGTATTCTGAAAATAAGATCACAAGTAGATTTTCTTAGGTACTTTTTATTATGAATTATGAACAACCTAGGTACTAGTTATATAATCCTTTCAATTTCAAAACTGCCAAGTGTTTGCAAATTTAAATGTATAGCCATCTTTGCAGTTTCCATTCTTGGACGGCAACAAGTTTAGTACTCTATGACTACTTGTTTTTTAGCTAAGAATCTAAGATTTCTCATGTCAGCACTACTTTTGTTGAGATATAAAATTTTAATTTGAAAACTTACCAAGGAGATCTAATAAGAGGAAAATTTGAAGTTGTAATGATAAAAGCCAAATGACAACAACCAAAAACTTAACTTTTAAACAAATGTTTTGTTTATGAAATACATGGTGACCATTTGTTTTGCTACATGGTCTTTTACTTTGTTTTTTCTCCTTTTTATTATTTATCATATCTTGCAACATGTAATGAATTTTATATGCCTACAAGTGTTGCAACCTTGTAGGATATGTACATGCTAACGGGTGAGTTTGAAACTCGGATCAGACTGTATTAAGTATAAGTTTTCTGATTTTTTAATAGTGCTGTTAAAGGACACAAAAGTTTCATTAGGAGCT
Source organism: Stevia rebaudiana (assembly GCA_009936405.2). Taxonomy (NCBI): domain Eukaryota; kingdom Viridiplantae; phylum Streptophyta; class Magnoliopsida; order Asterales; family Asteraceae; genus Stevia; species Stevia rebaudiana. Next base: position 14,361 of record WOUH02007125.1, read on the forward strand.
TTAATTGAATAATTATGAAAAGGAGAGTTTATAAGAATAAATAAAAAAGGCCTCAAATTTTTATTTTGCTTTAAGCCTTCAAATAGGTTGAGCCGGCCCTGGTTACTGATATATAGTTCATTATATATAATTGTCTTTACTTTATCTATTAATCTATTATCGAGTAGATATATCTAAGCTGGTTAGACATTGTTATGACTGATGAAAGCATTATAGCCTTTATTTTATTATCTTGTATTTGTAACACCTTATTTCTTGAGGTGAAACCGTTCTTCAATTACATATAATTACTTTCATTTTTAAAAACAAAAGTATGACTATATAAATTAAAAGTATCACATTGTTAATTGTTTAACATGAAAATCGCCTCTTGAAAAGATCCATAAACACATAAATTAAGGGGTACTTGTACTTCAATTCAAGGGAATGGGTATGGTAATGTTATGTTGGGCCAAAGTCTTTATATTTATGGGCCAAATTTCTTCTTTTCCTCCAGCCCAAAAAGCCTTGGATACAAGCCCATAAGTACGCTCCGTTGGATGAAAATAATCCCAAAAAAAATACTCATTTGGGTTTTTACACATAGTGTAACCATTTAATCCACATTGCAACATTCCATTTAGGGGCCCACCTCCACAACATGCATGCGTTATATTAGCAAAACCTGATACAATTTAAAAGGAAAATTGTCATTATATGAATATATCCAGTAATAGTTAAGTTTAACCCGTTATTAAACTTATCCGAACCATCCATTTTACACGATGAGTTAAGGTTAATACTAGATAATATGTGATTGAAGATATACCATAACGTTTAGCATAATCAAGATACTTCTTTGAAGTGTCATACACCGTTGCATAAACACCAATTGCACCAGGAAATAATCTAGGTATCTTGCTTACAAAATGTTTCAAGCCGGTATTATAATATTTCGCCATACTGTCTATCTTGTCAACGCAGTGATTTGTAGGTTCGCCTGTTATGAGGACTTTTCCAGGAATGCATCCTACTGCACCGATTGAGAAAAGAACTATCCTACGACCTCCATACCTGTATATTTTACTTGTGAAGTGTTCCACTTCTTTTAACATGGCACGCGCATAGTCTTCTTGTGTCATTATCGACGTGTTAGGAAATAGAAAATAGGAAAATACGTCATTCGCACCGGATACAACAAAATATAGAGATTTTTCTATTTGCCTTTTATGTAAGTATTTTTGAGTAATTAGGGATTGGAATTGTTGTAGTTGGACTTGTATTGGTGTCACCCCCTTTCATCAAACATGGTACAAACAAAATGAGGAGGAAATCATAGTTTAAAGTAATTCATAATATGGTGTCAAATTGGATTTTAATAATCACAACTTTGATTCATTGATCGGTAATAATCCCAACTTACACCACTCCAAACTTTTAAATCATTTACCAGTGACAGTCCTACCGTTAATTGACACTAACACCATTAGAACTTTAATGACGTGGCATATGACATGGTAATTTTTATAAAATCATAAAGTGCCAGGACTAAAGGTGTCATCTTTATAAACAAAAAACCCCCTAATCTACACGTAAAGATCTTAATTTCCACGAACGGTAGGTAAAGTGTCATTTTCATATCTAGATTAAGAGCCTAGATCTACTGTTGCTACTCTCAAATGGAAATCAAATTTATTTTGACTTGAATGCGAGTATAATAACACAAACTTTGTTCAAAAACGTTTTTTGTTTCATTATGATTTGGACTAGATCAACTTACGTTTCAAGTGGGTTTCTCATGTGTTCTTCGATCTCAAAAAAATTGAACAAAAGATTTGATGTTGTTTTGTTCAAGTTATATCCACTCGAGTTTCTAAATTGTGCTTGTTAATATCAAAGGAGAAGAGAGATGTTTGTTAACATGACACCTTTTGGCGATTTTATAAGAATTGCCTTGTCATATGTCACGTCATAAACATTCTAACGGTGTTAGCGCCAGCTAACCCCAGGACTGCTGCTGGTACATGTTTTAAAAGTTGGGAGTACTGGTAAGAATTTTGTAAGTTGGGATTATTACCGGCTAATGAGTCAAAATTGATATTATTAAAATCCAATTTGCCTAATATGTCATCTTGACTTTCATGAATAACATGCAACTAAAGTCATCCAGTTATACTAAAATTATTATAATTATTGTATTTATTAAAGTTAAAAAAAGCCTTTTTTATATTAGCAATATTAAAACATCTTATGTGTCCAATAACGTATTAACGTATGATCAATAATTTACAACCTATGCCAAAAGGCAAAACTAATTATATTGACTTTTAAAAAAATAATAATAATCAACTTCAATTCGATTCAAATTTCAACTGATCTAAATTTTTTAAAATAATATACGAAACAATTAATTCCTTTTTTTTTTTTTTTTTTGCAAAATGCATAATTTAAAGTGAACGTGTAAATTAAAATGGTCGATTATCTTACTGCATATTTGTTTGTATCCCGTAAAAGTCCACTTCCGGCACTTGCAAAGTTGAGTCCGTTTGTGGGGAAACCCCTCCGGCTACTTCTTTTTAATAGTCGGTGCATCTTTTGGTATGGTTCTTGAAACTTAATCCCTAAAAATTGTGCTTCATAACATAATACAAATGGGTATAAATTCATATCAAATAAGAAAATAAGGTAAATGTACAAGTATGATATCTATATGGGTGTTTAATGTTTTCAATATGTTTTGGATCAGCTATCATCATAATAAACAAGTGCATGGTATATAGAGGAAAAAGTATAGAAAGGGAGAGTCACCAATGAAATCAGCGACGGTTCGACCATTGGTGAACCGTCCGGTGGGATGGTGAAAGAAACTTGAACCGTAAGGTTTAAAATTGGCTTGGAGGCTACAGTTCTTGACGAACTGATTGTTACCCGGATCAAATTGGGAGTCTCCAAACACGAAAACTGACTTGAAATTTGCATCCACTGACACCAAAGTTGTAACAAATACGCCTATGAAGAGGATTAAGTGTGGAAATCTCTTCGTCATCTTAATCACGCTTTGATACTAATTTTGTAATAATGGTGTGATTTGTTGCTAAATAGTATTAGAAGTTGTAACAAAGGGATAAAGTTGATAAGAAAGGAAATAAAAAGGGGATAAAGAGAGATCAACAGAAAACATTGTAAAGTGCAATAATAGTTTACCATTTTTATCTTAATAAATATGATAAAAGCCTATTTTTACGTCTGGGCATGGATTTCATCACTCCCCTTTAAGATTATATACAACAAACATGTGTTTTGCCGACAATCAGGCGGAGACTTTTCCCGACAACATGTTGTCGGAAAAGGTTTTCCCGACAACGAGTTGTCGGCAAAAGTGTCATCGGTTAAGTGTTAACGGGACAAGTCGGGGGGTTGTCGGGATATCTGTTGTCGGTATATGTATCACCAATCCCGACAACTAGTTGTCGCCAAAAGTGATAATTAATTT
>WOUH02007133.1:0-17831 GCA_009936405.2 Stevia rebaudiana
GACTGACCCGATTAGTTGGCAGACCGCCCCCTGGACCGGCCGGAGGCCGAGGGCCGGGGAGCGGGGTGTCACACAAATCCCAATTGAAAAGTCCATTGATATGTTAGATGCATGATAACTTCATGATTGTAGCCTAGGTGACTACATCTTGTTTGATTGATAGTTTATTGTGAGTTTATTTGCGTGATTACTTTAGAGTTGACTTTTAAGACTTTGACCATAAAAACTAACTAGGGTGCATGATCCTGTCTAGATCTTGAGTTTGCCTTGGTTCTGTCCGTGGATCCTAGGATCGATACTCGGTCTTACCATTCACACTATAATACGACCGGTTCAATGTCGTTTGTGGGTTTGTTGATCGTTTTATTTATAAATATTATTACTTGAGTTTTCATTGCATGATCACACACATCATGTCACTATTCTTTGTTATATTGATTGTTATTTGATCGTTTGCTTGCTAGTTTCACTTTTGTTGACTATTGACTGTTTGTTAGTGAATTGACCATTTTGACCCAAGATTGACTAAGTTGAATGACCTTCCCTAATTTCTGAGTGTTATTTGGTTATGTCCGTGATTCCTTGGACGACACTCGGTCTTTCTACTCACACTGCAATTCGACCTGAACACTTTACGTAGTTATGTGTTTAATTGATCATTTATATATAAATTTTGTTTCTTGATTTGCAAACCATTATCACACACATCAAGACATGGACCAGTTTTTGAAGAATATCGCAAGTCTCCTAAGCAGATTAACAATTCATCATGGTGGCCCACTGTCTTCTACCTACAGATTAACGATACATCATGGTGGCCCACTGTCTTGTACCTGCAGATTAACAATACATCATGTTCAACAACTCATATGACTTGTATAGGGCACTAAAAGTTGAAGAAGAAACATATGCTGCTTCCAACGAAGGAATTGTGGTGACAACTTCTATCAATTCTTCAGAAGATGAAACTTCTACCGATAAGCAGTCTGACGGCAGAACAACAAAAGTAACAGCAGACAAAGCCACAAAAGCATCATCTTCTTTGAACTCAAGTTCTTTCTATGACATGGAAGCATGCAATGATGCAAGTACAAAAATGGTTGTCTTCACAGGTACCAGTTCTAAGGAACAGATAGATGATTCCTCATAGCACAACTACTCACTGGTACCTAAAAGAACAATTCAAGGAATAATTCAAACTGAAGACAACCTGGTGGCTTGGGGGTTTGATGAGATCTCTATGACTTTCTGGGTAGGTAGATTCACAGCATACCCAAAAGAATTAAATGCAGATGACCTAAGTCAAGAAAATCTCAGAGCATTACAAATTATTCCATTTGTCAACCCCTCAAGAAGTATGACATCATGGAAATCACCAGCATGGGTCAGACATTTAGGAGCACAGGCTCTAAAAGATCAAGGAACCAAAGCTGCTAAATTTGAATAAATTAGGAGATAGATATGGGCACATGGAAAGGTTGGTGCAATTCTTCACTCTTCAGCACAACTTACCGACCATCTGTTGGAATAAGCAATTGAAACTGTCTTATCTGCTTCACCACAAGAGGAACCAACTTTGAACTCTCAACAACAAATTCTAGCCATATAAATGGTTGGTCAACTGAAGGGGGGAGATAGAATCTGAGATTAACTTCAAAGCTGAAACCTCTGCCGATGGCCCAGCTATTTCTATGGCACCTACACTCTAAATTTCTGTCGATGAACCTGTATCTCAAGTTGAGGCACCACTTGTTCCCCCAACACCAGCACAAGTAGTTACCATAGTACCTGAGACTAATGTTGTGATTCCCTCATCAGCAGCAGACAAAAGAAAGAAACAAATGTCTGCTGATTAGGTGGAACATGAAAGGAAGCAGAAGAGGATAGAGGCTAAGTATGGACCCCCAACTGACAAATCTGAGGGTATGAAACTCTAAGTCAGTTCAAGTCATAGCATTGTTCCACAAAATCTGAAAGAAGATGAAGATAAATTGAAAAAGATAGAAAAACATGTGGAGTTGGGGTATGAATTTGACAGTTTGTTCGAAATGCCAATGAATTTGATTGAGTTTGGCTGACAAGAGCCTACTCATAAAAGAGTATAGAGACAAGGTACAAAAGTGGGAGCTACCTGACTAGGACACCCAGTTCAGGTTATTTCAAGAGAGAAAAGCTCTTGAAATAATTCAAAAGGATATGCATGCAGCTACAAAGAAAAGATAAGTTGCTGCAGTTATCCAACCACCACCACCAGAGCAATCTTCCTCCAAATAGTCCAGTTCTCCTGATGAAGATGACCAAAAGCCAATCACAATCCTAGTCAAGCCAAAGAAACAAAAGGTGATCTCAAAGACTAAGGCCAAGATTGTAGACTCTACCATCCGAGAACAACTTGACATGGCCGCAAAAGTAAAAAAAGTGTGGTTACAACAAAATATATGAAAGTTACTTTATTGAAAGAGGAAACCACAGGCTATCTTACTTCCACTCAATCAATGAGCTGATGGACTACCCATCTCAAGTATTGTCAGATATATGGGAGCTCATTAAAAATTTTAAAAATGAGGGTAATTGGTGAGATGAACAACCTTAGATATCGTTTATCTCAACTGGTCAACCCTCAAACATGAATGATAAATTTTCCTAGTGAGTCCATGGGTCCTGTTTATTCACTTGTAGGCTGGAGCTATGGTGTCAAAAGAGACATCTTCTCGGTACAAAGACAAATAGGTGGTGTACATCATTACTCAAGAGAAGAGTTGGTGGAATTGAGGTGATTTGATCTTGCCAGCCTGGCAACCTTAAGGTTAAACAATCCAACCAGCACTCTTGAAGCCTTGGAAATTCAAAGACAATTGGCAGCCATCAACCGAGAAGATATTCAAGCAGTCTAGGCCTACCGAGAGCTTTATACTGAGATGTTGGATAAACAAGCAGTAGATGCTAAGAAACAGACTAGAAAGCAAGTCACACTTTAGCAAGTTTCTAGCTCAAGCTTTGAAAGCTCTAAATCAGAGGGATATCACATTCACTCTTTGGGAGTTTATGATAAAAAATAGGAGAATGTTTGTGAATGAAGGGGATGGTAGTATACAAATGTTTGACTCTATAACTTCATCCCTCCAGCAGCCTCGTGAAGTCCTACAAAGAATCTATCAATCAAATAGCACTCAATCAGAGTCACTTAATAAGGACTTCAGAGAGATTAAGAAAGCTTTAAGGAGCATGTTTTTTTATCTGCTACTGAAATATCATCTAGTGTTGAATCCCTTACTGCTGATAAAGCTCCACTTGAGGTAAAATCAATTAGTATTCATGACACCATCACCTCTTGTAGCTATGATACAAATGGTCAAACTTTTAGAATCCAAAGAACTGTTGGAGGGATATTCAATATTCGAGAAAAGAAAATCAGGTAATATCCCTCACAGTTAGATATTCTTGACCTTGCAGCAATTCCCGTTATGTGGGGTTTATGATAAGATATGTTCCATGTTAACCCTATCTACCATTCAACCCAACCATTTGGACACCTCCAGAATGGTTTTCAAAGTTATTGTTATCAGTTTTATATTTTTATATGCTTCTACTAAGATATGTTTGCAAGAACTCAAAACTGCTAGGTTGAAATATGTATATTTAGAAGTGTTGTATATATGTGCATATGCGTTGGTGTATGGTAATATTATTGTAATTGTGATTGATTGCATTCCCTGAATACAAACAGATATATAGCGAAGCAAATTACACAAAAGAATCCTAAGAATTAACAAATTAGAATTAAGTACATAAGAATAATACAATGACATTATTTGATATTAACATCCCCCCGCAAACGAAAGGGTGGCAGTCCAAGACGAAGCTGCGAGCAAAAAAACTCAAACTGCCAGCATGAGAGACCTTTGGTGAAGATATCAGCCACCCGAAGCTTGGTTTGAACATATTTTGTGTGAATTTTCCCAACGGAGATAACTTCCCAAATAATGTGGTAGACTAAGTCAACGTGTTTGGCCCGTTTATGTGAAACCGGATTTAGAGTTATAAAAGGAGCGCTTTGGTTGTCACAAAGCAAGGTTGGACGATCTGGGGACAAGACATGCAACTCACGAAGAAGGTGAGTGAGCCAAACAATTTCCACAACAGCATTGGCCATGGCACCATATTCTGATTCACAACTAGAGCAAGAGACTTTGGGTTGTTTCTTGGCACTCCAAGAGATCAGGTTGCCTCCCAGGAAGATGGAGTAACCATATGTTGATCATTGAGCCTCAAGGAAACGCGCCCGATCAGCATTTGAATAGCCAAGGATAGAGTTGTGTGGATATCTAGTAAAAGAAAGACCAAAGATCAAGGTGCCTTTGACATACCGAAGAATGCGTTTAATCTGTTGATAGTGAAGAGTGGTTGGATTTCGGAGATGTTGACTGACTTGAATGATTTCAAATGAAATATTTGGCTTGGTGATGGTTAAGGATTGAAGAGCAGCAACAATAGAGCGATAGTGAGTCAGATCACTATAAGGGTCTCCATGAGAGCTAAGAACCGTATTTGTGGCTACATGAGTGGATACAGGGTTGACATCAAGGTAACCAGCCCGTTAAAGGATATCATGAGCCTATTTGGACTAACAGAGAAATAAGCCATCAGGGGAACGTGAGGCCTCAAGCCCAAGAAAGGAACTAAGCGACCCAAGAACTTTGATGGAAAATTCTTGATGAAGACGAGTGATAAACGAAGTGAGGAAGCACGATTTATTTCCAGTAAGAATGAGGTCATCAACGTAAATTAACAGATACATGACATAGGAATCCCGATAGAAGGTAAATAGGGACGGATCAGATGGACTGCAAGTAAAACCTTCCTGAATCATAAAGTGACTGAGACGCTGAAACCACGCCCGATAGGCCTGTTTTAAGCCATAAATAGCTTTGTTGCAACGACACACATGATTGGGGAACGTAGAGTCGATGAAACCAGGGGTTGTTCCATAAAGACCAAATTTAGTTAGACTGCCATGGAGAAATGTATTATTAACATCCAATTGGTGATGAGACCACCCATTAATGACAACTAGAAAGAGCACAACACGAACTGTAGAGGATTTAACGATAAGGCTGAAGGCATGAAAGTAATCTAGACCATGAATTTGACTAAAGCGTTGGGTGACTAGCCCAGCCTTGTAGCGATCAATGGAGCCATCAGCCCGGGATTTAGTGCGAAATAGCCATTTTGATCCAACCACATTATGATCGGTTGGCCATTGGAAAAGTGTCCATGTATGAGTCTTAGAGAGAGAAAGAAGCTCCTATTTCATGGCTTCAAGCCAGTGAGGAGGTTTAGACGCAAATTTGAATCCTTTGGGGCCACGAGCAGAGAAAAACACAGAGAACGGGGAATCGCGATGGGTGAGTTCAACCCTATGTTTGGGCTTAAAAATCCCATATTTAATGCAAGTAGTCATGGGGTGGGTCGAGGAATTTAGGGCGTATGGAGGAGAAGTGGACTGCGAAGTTGGCTAATTAGCATGAGAGGTAGACTCTTAAATACGGGATCAGAAAGAGGGGAAGGCCCAGTGGGTGGAGTGGGTTCAATAGGCGATAGGTTGATTTGGGTAGTGATCGATGTGGGCTTAGAAGATGCGGTAGGTAATAAAGGTCTAGTAGTATCAGGGTCAACAGACCCAGTGGAACATTTAGGGAAGGAGGGCTTAGTAAACATAGGAGTTGGACACAACCCACAAGGAGATGTCGGCGGCCCGGGAGCACAAGAATATTTGGTTGGGGAAGATTGAGCGGGAGAGTAAGTAGGCTCATCCCAAAAGGATGTTAGAGGTTTCTCGTGGGGAGGGGTTAGAGGTGGATGTTTAGGTACATAAGGTTAGAACCGCTATTTTGTATGGAATTGATTGTTGGCTTAAAAATAAGATTCAAGAGTAAAAGCTTTGAGACGGTAGAAATGAGGATATTGAGGTGGATGTTTAGGTACATAAGGTTAGACTGGATATGAAATGCGGTATTCAAAGATAGATTAGGAGTAGCGTGCATCTATGATAAAATAAGGGAGGGTAGATTGAGATGGTTTGGGCATGTGCGAAGAAGAGATGTGATGACACCTGTAAGGAGAGTGGAGACGCTTATGGTGGAGGGGAAGCGGAGTAGAGGCAGACAAAGCTGACTTGGGAGGAGCAAGATTTGTTAGACATTCACCTCTCTAAGGACATTATTAGTGGTAGGAGTTCTTGGAGACATATTTAAAGATAATAGATTGTTAAAGGGTTTAGGAGTATAGAGAGTAAGGATCCTATTAGTGGTAGGAGTTCTTGAAGACATGATATGGGTATTATTCGTAGATTTTATACTATTTTTTAAATTTTTTAGCTGGTATTTGGTACTACTTTGTACATAATGTTTCCATGGATTATAACTAGGCAAAATCGCTAATATCTCTATGGTTATGAAGTAATAGCAATGTGCTGATGATATAGAACTTCAGCTTTATATATTGATGTGTTATGTTTCTCTTGGTAAATTTATAGAGGAGGGATGATAGGATTTATCCATCAGATTACTATAAACTTGTTAGCATTTTAAAGGATTGTGAAGTAGAGCTAGAAGAGCTATATGCTGGTTGTTGGTATAATTGTGTACGAAAGATGTTTTTTTCTAACCAAATGGTGGGTTTAGTGAAAATAATTTTAGGGGAATAAAGCTATAAGAATCTTAATTTCTTATTGTTAGTTCTTATGCAGTTTTTGTGTTTGGTAACATGAAAGATATCTTAGCAAAACTACAAGTACAGATTAATGATATGATGTATCATAAAATCAATTAGTTTGGTAAATCTAACTCAAGAACTCTAATCACAATCGTGGTATTATCCTTTGGCATAGCCTTTTGATACACCATCTTTCGTATTTTGTTGGCCAACGACACATTAGTTGTTCTACACTTCTTCGGATTCTAAATCTTCATTATAAACTAATGTTTTTTTAAAAATCTATATTTTTTTCTTTTATAACGATTTTTTATACTTATCTATTTATCATTTTAGCCTGATCTGACCAAAACAATCTTAAATTCTTAATGTGTAATTGATAAATATCTCAACATTGAAATTTAGTGACCCCAGTGGCAAACATTCTGGGTCTATCACTAGCTGGTTATATGAAGAATAAAGTATGAGCCAATTGAATATATTCGGGGCTAGCATCGATCTCATCAATTAGGTGCTACAAATTAGTCAAATGTGGTGCAGCTCTCAAGTCTCAAATACATAATGCAGATTCTACGGCATGCACAATAGCTTGAGGGCCTCCAGGTTATACTAGATCATTTGGGCCTTTGGGGTCTCAATGGGTGATTTATTTTTGTGGTGCTATTATTCTATGTAGATGTTAAAGTGACTATTTAAGGTGTTATGTTTTCATTTTATTGTTATGTTAAAGAACCCTAGGAAAGCCCCATTGACCATATACGAATAAAACGTATAAAGAATAAAATTAATATAACTAAAAGGTTTAATTTCATATATCAGTTATCTTAGTGTTAGTGTTTAGAAGTATGGGTTGGGCTTTAAAAAAAAACATCAAAGGTAGTAATATAAACGAGCTCTGGGTTAGTTTCTGGTTGAACTCAAGAACATATTTAGTGAAATGGGTTCTGTCATGGGCTTGGGCAGGATGTCACCATTTTGATAACAACCCAAAGCTCTAGCCTCTTCTTCTACTTTGCTTTAGGATAATTAAGTTTCAAGTGCAGATCAAAATACCCTTTGATAATTTCAGTATAAGGATTACCATTTGATGTTATTGCATTATGTTTACTTCATTACTTGCGGCATCCACCGCTTTGTGTTTTCATTTTTAAATGTAGCTTATTCTTAAAGCTAATCTATATTTTATCATTGCTTTATTAAATCCTGTGACATACTTACAGAGTTTTCAGACGTATCATATTACGAAAGTAGTCAGGAATTGTTCCATAGATCAAACAATTTCTAAGCACCCTATATAATAGTTCCAAAAGATTATAATTAATATATATACTTGAGTAGTTTAGCACTAAACCAACTGGATCACCATACAAAACTAGAGAAACTCACAAGATATTCAGCCTTGTAATTTTTTCTATTGACGGGAAAGTAGAAGCTCCACTTTTCAAGTCACTGATTCTCCTGTATCACATCACAAAAACATCGACAAATCAATGTATATTGTGAAAAAAGGAAAATGATGCAATCACTTTCTATATTCTGCTACCTTGGGGGAAGGGGGGAGGGGATGAGAGGGGGGGAGTGGTAATTGGGTACGCTTGCAGGTTCCTATAGTTTTGAGGGTAACACCGACGCGTAGGAGTGGGTAACACCATCGGGTTCCATTGTCGGTTTGATATACTTGTGAGTGGGAGTGTGTTTGTGTGGGTGGGTGTGGGTGTGAGGGAGTGTGTGTGGGGTTGAGGGTTGAGAGGATACCATTTCATTGCATAGGTTGAGGGTTGGTGAGAGAAAAAGTTATGTGGCATGAGGTGGTAAAATATGACTGAAGACGGTTGGAGGGTACCATACGCTCCACCCTTAGACTATGCATAATGGGTGAGTGATGGTGGAGGTGTGAGTGATGACGCGTCAGTGCCACGTAGGAGAGAAAAATGTTATAATCTGAATGATAGTTTAAGGGTGTAATGGGTGAGTGACAGAGTGAGGGTGAAATTGATGGATAAAAATATGAGGGTGAGGTTGTATATTTCAGATTGGTTGATAAATAAGAAAAACAGAAAAAAAACAATCAAACATCACATGTTGCCCCTCCCACGCTCACCCCTCCCCATGGCCCCTTCACGCCAGCCTGTTATGGTGTTCAGGGCATGAACACCCTTTGCACCCCTCCTCCTTTACGTCCCATTACTAGGGGGGGTCTTAGAGCATTCGAATTGTTCATAGTAGGTTCCCAATAATTTTGTGAGGGAGTTTTCTACGGTTTACAAAATGGTTGAGTGAATAGGAGAAAACAAATTACTATCTTTTTATATATTTGAGAAGTTTTGAAAAGTTACTGTTCATCCATATTAAATTTTTAATATACTTTGCTCAAAAATATAGAGAAAAAAATTAATTAAAATATAAATATTTTATTTAATTGAAAAATATAGTGATATTTAACAAATCACCAGGATGGAAAAAAATATATATATATTGTGAATGCTCTTCATGGAAGACAAATAAGCAAGGTTTGAGAAGGCGGTAGGCGCTAGCTAGGCGGTACTTGGATTAATCGGGATTAATCAAAACTAGGGGATTGAAATTTTATATGTAATTTTATAAATTATATATAGATATTAATATATATAAGGGAAAGAGAATATGAAAACCCCTCCAGTTGAAAAAACCCTAAAAACCTTATTACAACCGTTGATATTCAAGATTGGATGGCTGAGATCATTTCAGAAAATGTAACATATGTAAACATATGTAAATGTAACATATGTTACATTTATTTCACTGAAAACGAGTTTTTTTTATTTTAGGGGTATTTTTTTTTTAAAAAGTACTCGGCTCTTTTTTGTTTTTTTTTATAAAAAGTGAAGAAAATGCATTTAAAAGTGAGCCTTTTAAGAAAAAAAAATTTAACTTAGAGTTTTTGAGCGTTTTTTAGCGTTTTTGAGAGTTTTTTAACGTTTTCTCAACTCGAGAGGGTTTTCATAGTATTTACACTTAATATATATATATACAAAGTTTATATAAAATATATAAAAATAAATAAATTTTAATAAGTACTTAGAAGATTTTAACTAATTTTAATACATTTTAGCAAATTTTGATCGATTTTAACCTAAATTTGACCAACTCTAACCAAAATTTAGCCAATTTTGACTTTTTTTAACCAATTTTGACTGGTTTTTGTGATTTTGACCGATTTCTGACCGCATAGGTCCGCTTAGACCCGCCTATATCCGCCTAGATCCGCGTAACGCCTAAACAGCCGCCTAGGCGAGAATCGAGGCGTCTGGAGGCCGCCTAGCGCCTAGGCGGCCGCCTAGACCGATTTTTACAACACTGCAAATAAGTGAAGGCTTGGTTTACGTGCTTAGCTCAAGTATGAAATAAATATAGACTAAAGAAAGAAAAAAGAAAATAAAATAAGTGGAAAATGGCATACAGATCACTGAGTTGTGTTAGGGTAGAGATGCTAGAAGGAAGGGGGCCTTCAAAAGAACAACCTTGTATATGTCTGTATCAAAGTCATACGTTGGCATATTTTAGATTTAGCCTTAGCCGGTTGTTGCCACATAAATAAATTGGTTTAGAGATATTAACTACAAGGGTAATGTAGTAAGGTCGGATATTATATGATTATTACAACCTTAACTTTTATTTATTGGCCGAAAATACTTTCAAGTGACAAAGTGTATATTAACACTTCAAACTTTCAACTTTCGCTACACTCCCAAACAAATTGAAATGAACTCATATTTTAGTTTTACATCAACTTATTTTTTTTTATTCAGATTTTCAACGAAAAATAAGTTGAAAAGTTAAGAGTGTTAATAAACATTTTCCTAGTTAAAAGTGTGCCCGATCAATGAGTAAAAAGTTGAGCTTGTTATAATCTAAGTCTTTCAATTAACCAAACTTTGTTTGCACCAATACAACGTTTACATTGTACACGCCACAATGCCACATCAAAAAAAGTCAACAATGGTCACAATTAGTGACATCTCGATTGCAATATCATCGTTGATGAAAGTTAACCAACATTGCTTTATCAAAGCTTATCAAAATTCCTTTCATCAAAATTTTGAGCAAGGTCAATGGTTGAAAAAAAAAAATACTCGCCAAAATTGTAGTACCTTTCTATGTAATTTCCCTACAAGGTTCTTACAATGTCTCAATTTTTTTCCAATGGCTAATGTAGTTTGGTATCTTTCCGGTGAAATTGTTGTCGCATATTCTCCTATAGATATAGCAAACTTGTAAAAGTTCAGTAAATGTTGCCTTTATAGATTTGAGGTGATATGTATACCACCCAAAAATGTTGCCTTTTGACCGCTCTGTCCTTACAGAATAATAGAGGTAAAAGTATTGGTGGGTGTATATATACATAAAAAACATGATCTACATATCACCCCTCTTTATGGATTACCATCCAGGTTTACGATTTTTACTCACATATAATTCAAGTTGGTAAGTTTTGCAAGTGCAGCAGGCAGCTGTCCACTGAAATCATTCGAAGATAAATCACTGGGATACAAAGTTTTACATGAATATGTGTTAGGTCCAATCATTTGATGATGAGATTTGTAATATTACAGTATCTATTAAATCCATTCCGAACACAATTTAAATAATAGAGTTTAGTCTAATAAGTTAGAATATTTCAATTATTGCTTGATATATTTTCCAGAGATATCTCCTAATTATTCTCCAATAATGCCGTTGTAATTTGTGTAAATATTACGAATAGTATAATGTGAATGTAAGAATCACAATTACAATCATCATTTGATATGGTATCGGTCCTTATTTTTCCTTTTTTCTTCTTCATCAACATGTTTCTTATTCCACTTTCATGGCAACCACTCAAAACCTCATCCAACTTACCGCTAGAAACAACTTTCCGATCAAACTCACACTCAAAATTTTGCAGTTTCGAGACGTCAAGTCCACTCCACACTCATTGGTCTTGGTCTCGATGACTACTTAACCGGTGCTAACCATGCACCTCCGCAAACAATCACTGACAACGACATCACCAAAATCAATCCGGCTTACACCGTATGGTATCGCAAATTTCGGTGCCATTCTCGGATCGTGTTCCGACAATATCCAACCATTAATTGTGTCCGCCTCTACTGCCAAAGAGGCCTGGGGTCGACTAACCTCCAGTTTCGCTAGTAACTCTCGTAGCCGCATCATCTCTTTGAAATCAAAATTGGCAAAAAACCCCAAAGGGTCTCGATCCATTGCTGAATTTCTCAACGAGATGCGCTCGGTTGCTGATGAATTAGCCCTTGTTCAAAACCCAATCCATGATGATCTTATGGTTCATATCCTTACACAACTTGGGGATGAATAAGCTGCCATTTCCACCACACTCAAGGTTCGGGAGCACCCGATCTCCTATCTGGAATTATTCGCCAAACTGATTGATTTTGAGAGATCCCTTAAGGAATCAGCGCCAATCACTCCCATACTTGCAGCAGCAAACGCTTCTCAAAAACAGTCGGCGGCACGTACCACGTATCGATCTACATCCGATCTATCGCATCGCAGCACTCGTCCCTCTTCTGGGTTTTCACCAAGGATAAATCGGGCTAAAAATTTTCAGCCGACTCCTATAGGACGGTCCAATAGACAGGTCTTGTTCTGTAAATTTTGCAGCTTTTAGGGTCATGCTACTCACGACTGTCGTAAATTGGCTCGTGTTTTGAAAGACAACCACATCAACTTCAACAACACAAATTCCAACAGTCCGGTTTGCAATTCAGCCTCCTTGGGGTATCAATCCAAGTCTTCGGAACAACCATGGATGATGGATAGAGGTGCATCTCACCACTTAACCTCTTTTCCATCTTCACTTACCTCTGTCTCAGAATACGACGGTCCCGACGAGATTCGTTTAGGTGACTGGACAAATTAATCAATATCTCATACTGGTTCCACAGCTATCAAAACTTCAGCTAAATCTTTAAACTTACCTAATCATATTTGTATTCCTAAACTTCGCAGAAATTTAATTTCGGTTGCTAAACTTTGTCGTACTAACCAAGTCTCGGTTGAATTTTTCCCGTTTCATTTTTTTGTGAAGGATCTCAAAACGGGGGCGCCACTCATACGGGGGAGAACATCCATGATGTCTACTACTTGAATAACGTGACTCATTTTCCTCAACTAAATGTCGCCACTTCTACTTCACCTATACAATGGCACCACAAACTTGGACATCCTTGTTTTCGTACTTTCAAACGCATTTGTAAAGACTTAGGTCTTCATTTTAAATCACTATCTAGCTCCTTGTTGCATTGTCAATCATTTTCCATTAATAAAAGTCACAAATTGCCTTTTGGTTCAAATTCGTTTGGTGTTTCTAAACCATTACAACTTATCTACTCGGATGTATGGGCCCCGTACAAAAGTCAATTGATGGATACTTATATTATGTGGTTTTTGTGGATTACTACTCAAAATATACTTGGTTGTTTCCCATGAAATATAAGTCGGATGTTTCCACAATTTTCCCTCAATTCAAACTCTAAGTGGAAAAGTTTTTCCGAACCCCCATTATTTCTATATTTACGGATAACGGTGGAGAGTTTTTGGGACTTATACCATTTCTTTAATCACATGGTATCTCACAGTACACCACTCCACCTCATACACCTGAACAAAATGGTGTTGTTGAACGCCGTCATTGACACATTGTCGAAACCGGTCTAGCCTTACTTCATTATGCCGGTCTTCCAGTAAAATTTTGGTCTCATGCGTTTCAAACAGCAGTTTATATCATCACTCCTATCCTTGATTCCAAATCTCCATATCAACTACTATTTAGAAACTCACCCAATTATAACAAGACAAATTGGATTTTAATAATCCCAACTTTGACCCATTGCCTTGTAATAATCTCAACTCATGAAATTGTTACTAACAGTCCAAACATTTATATCATTTACGTGTGGCAGTCCCTAACTAATGGAAGCTAACTCCGTTAGCATATTACTGACGTGGCACAATGCCACGTCAGCAAATTCCTGCCATGTTAGCATGCAACGTCAGCAAATCTTGCCATATCAGTATGACACGTCAGCGAATCTTGTCATGTCAGCATGCCATGTCGGAAAATCTTGCCATGTTAGCATGCCACATCAACAATAGGTTAACGAAGTTAGTTTCCGTTAGTTAGAGACTGCCACAAGTAAATGATATAAAAGTTTGGACTGCTGGTAATAATTTACTGAGTTGAGATTATTACAAAGCAATGTGTCAAAGTTTGGATTATTAAAATCCAATTTGTCTATTTTTTATATATTGAGGTTCGTTTGTTTACTCCAAAACTTTTAACAATGAACACAAACAGACTGAATAAACAAATGATCATAAACATGGGTTTATATGGTTTGTTAACTCATTTATGAAAATAGAATAAAATATGCCTAGTCAGCTATATGCAAAATATTACGGCTCGGCCGCGGAAGGGTTTTTCAATTCAACGACATGAGGAAAACTCTAATTAACTAAAAAATAATAACTATTACAACGACTATACACAGAATGAACAAACGTGAGTAAACGAACAATAGACGTTTAAAAAAATAAAAATATATAAAAAAATATGGTATGATGATGTCCGTGATCATGGTGTGAAAACTCAAGTAATAAATTTATAGTAAACGATCAATCAAATCCATACATATATGGCAAGTGTACCGGTCGTATTGTAACGGGAATGGAAGACCGGGTGTCGTCCAAGGACTCAAAAGACAGAACCATAGGCACACTCAGAAAGGTGAAATGTCATGCAACTTAGAACTAGTGGTATTTTGGTCTTTTAACAATCAAGCAGTAAAAAACAATCAAACAGGCAAGCAAACAGTCAAACAAACAATCAAATGAGAAAACGGAAGTTACCTAGGCTAGTATCATGCAATCAATCAAGTGATAAAGGATCATGGACTCAAGAATTGGTGATATATTTTCTTTTAATTAGTCAACTAATAGCGTAGGTAAGTTATGTGGAACTATCCTCTCGTCTTGGACCACTACAACGAAGACTCCTATTAGATTTACTTTATTAGTACCCTAAATCTATGGGTTTGGTTTACTCTCGGCCTAACCTACCCGTAATATAAGTATCACGTACCCGACTTTCCTCTCGGCCTAAGTCATGCATTAAAGACTACAGAACAATGACTAATCACACTTTAATTGCTAAAGACAAGTCTAATCAACCTAGGTCATCATTTTGGTCCACCCAAATTAACCAACCCCGCAGTAGACAACTAAATCCTATCTCCTCTTGGTCTCAAGGACGCAAAACGCAACTTAAACTAGCAATCTGACAAAGACATCGAAACATTTATAGACAAACAACTTCTAGACTTGATTTAGTTACCAATTACCATTACCTAGACTGCTATGTGATTAATTATAATCTGTATTTTGACTTAATTACTACCAATATTAATTATCATTGTCCAAACACCATAAATCAACAAGAAATCATACAATCAACATCACCTAGGAAACTACTAACGAAATTAGCCAAACATGATCATTGAAAACATCATAATATCCATATAATAAACTGACATGGTCGTTCAAACAGAAGAAATAGAAGAATTGTAGCAAAACACAACTAAACAATGTAATCAATTAATCTAAAGAAACCGAAATAGCTAGCAAAACGTCCCCAAGCTTCCAACTTGATTATCCCAGCTTCTTTAGCATCCAAAATCGTCCAAAAGTGTAGACGAAGTCGAACCTTGAAACCCTCTGGATAGCTTTCAGCTTATACATTCAATAATAGGGTTTTGGTCGATTTAGGGACTCCCGCGCATCGTGCGTCGACTGCTTATCCTCCCGCGCATAGCGTGCCGGGCAAAATAGTCGGGTTTCCAATTTTACTTTACGCGGGCGCAGGCGATACGCGCGGGGGTCTTAGATTTCTTGCACGTATCGCGGGGGCTTGGAAATTCAGCTTTTTCATTATTTTCTTATACGTTCGTCTCGTTTCCACTCAAATGATCACTCTTCTTCGTTTAAGCTTAGAAAACATCGTTGTTACTACTAACACCTGAGAAATATGAAAAAAATAAGTACAAACACGAAACATATATAAAACAATACAAAACTATATAAAGATATAAACAAAAGACTCAAAATACAAACTAGAATGTAGTGTATTTTACAACACATCATATGTTATAAAAGAGTTAATTTATATTGGATAAGGTTGTAAATGAAACAAACAAATGACAGAAGTTTGTATATTTTTTATTTGTTGACGTCTAAGCGAATAAATGGACAAACACAAGTACTTAAACGAAAGGCTATATTGTTCGCATTCGTTCTGGGAAAATATTTTTGTAATAAAAGGAATTTAATAAAAAAAATATAGGATTATATAAAAATATCCTAAAAGTATGAAAGTTAAAGTATAAGGTTAACTTATTGATTATTTGTTTATTTTATTTTTGTGTAATGCGTCAGGTATACATAATTATATATATTAAAAATTAAATTTAAGTAAAGTTATTATTTATAGTGAGAGCATTGGAGCAAAACTAAAAAAAATTCAAACCTTTGGACTGTAAATGTAAATACAGTTAAGGTTAATTTTGTCATTTTCAAAAAAAGAAAAAAAAAAGGATAATGTTAGTACACTAAAGTGAAACCATTAGATATTTTAAATCATTAGTTGTAATGCAATTTTTAAACTTTTAAAGTGAAACTGATTAATTAAATAAACTAGAGGTAATTGTATTTAAGTCTTATTTTTAATAATTAGTTTGGATTGGACCATAGGACTTAATTAGCATATAATTATCTAATTAAATGAACCTCTAGAAATTATATTAAAATTATAAAATGGCATCCCATTGTATTTGTGAAAACATTAAAGTGTATACAACATATATGTAACTGCTAATTTTTTTTTATAGATTTTAAATATTATATTGTCACTTTTTTAAAAAATAAATCAAAAAAGCATCGGATATTTTTTTATAAAACTATTTGTAACAAGGTATATGTGTGTTACAATAATATTATATAGAGTAAATTGCAATTACGTACATATGGTTTAAGATAACTGTCACCTAGCATCCTTCGCATAAAAATTGTATCATGACTGCCCTTGGTTTATGACTTGGGTCAATCACATCCCTGTTGTCCTGTACCGTTATTGATTTGTAAGAAAATGTGTGAAAGGACTATTATATCCCTAAATCTTAATACGTTACTGATTTTTGTCTTTATCTCATTCACCAATCCCACCACCTCATATCTTTCTCATCGGTGGTCACTACCACTCCCCCTACCACCACCGCAACCCACCACCACCAACATCAGCAACATATCACTGTATCACCACACCATTTTGTTTTTCAACTTCTGGCCATTACCACCACTGACCTTCGACCTGGAACTTCCCATGATCATGCCACTGCGAGTCTGCCACTACCGCCACCCTTACACCACGATCGACACTAATGGAATCACCACCGTCATTGAAGACCACCACCACCAGCTTTTCTTGTTGCCGTCGTCGAAGACCATGCACTAGCTTGTCTTGTTGATGGTCGCCGGCGTCATTGAAAACCACCACTACCAGAATTGCCGTTGTCATCGAAGACCACCACCACCGTCATCAAAGATCGACCACCAGATCTCGAGAAATGTATGTTGCAAATCAAGTTTCTCTTCGTCGGTCTTCTTTTCAATTCAGATCTCGAGCAACCTTGGGAAATAATTTCAGTTCAAATCTCTCAACGGTGGGGATTAGTAGGGGAGGCTTAAGTCAACGACAGTTACAGGGTGGAAGGATGGTATGTTGGGCGCAAGGGTGTCTACGGCAAAACAAGGAACCAGAGAACTCACTAGAGGGTGCCATGTCGATGGGTATTTTATATATATACATATATATATATATATATATATATATGTATATAGGCTAATAATAGAATGAAAACTCATTTGAGTTGAGAAAACCCTAGAAACTCATATCAAACATAATTTTTTTTTAAAAGGGTTGGTTTTATATACATTTTCATCACTTTTTATTAAAAAAAATCAAAAAAGCGCTGAATATTTTTTTTTTTAAAAAACATGTAAAAAAT
>WOUH02007163.1:0-17824 GCA_009936405.2 Stevia rebaudiana
AAGTCTTAACAGTTTTTGTCTCTTGCAAATTTCAAAGAGGAAAACCGCGCTTACTCTGTTTAAATTTTAAATTTGACTTTTATGTAATTTGTATAATTATCAACTAAATTTAAGAAGTTTATTTTTAAAAATTTTTAATAAATAGTTTGAAATCTTAAAGCATAATTTATAGTTATAAACATGTCAAACATTTATATTTTTAGTGTTTACAACATTGTAACTTAATATATATATGCAATGATTCAATAAAAAATTTTAAGTGTTGGTTATGTAATCCCGTGTATACACGGGTTTTAAGCTAGTAAAGTTAATATAGCAAGATCAATCTATATTTAAAAATAGAATATATATTCCTCCTTCGATTTTTCTAATCATCCTTGCTGTTGGGAAAACATACATTTATTCACTGATTATTTACTCATGGATCGAAATTCTCATCAATCAATGGTTTTGAAAGTTAAGTATGTAAAATATGACATTGAATCTCTAATCTAAGCTAATGAGGTTGTTACTAGTTTGTGAAAAGTGATGCTTTCAAACTTAATTTTTTTTATCCAATTATGTATGATGGTATTTAGACATGGTCACTCTCTTTCAACATCTTTGAAAACATGTAACAATTGGCATATTAAGTTTCTATAAAACGCCGAACGTGATCCTTTACGACATATTCCTGAGTAAAACAATGCTAAGATGAAACCTGATAAGTCGCTCAGTTTTTACATTTTCTGGATTATGGCGTGGTGATATGAAACCAACACATTTAATATATTTCTATATAATGCTATATTTTTAACATGCTGATGGGTTTGCATGATTTCTTGTGTATTTGGAAGATGTGCACATTTAGAATCCTATGGTGTACAAGAATACAAGACAGATTCAACATTGTCTGAAAAAAGTGATTGATTATGAAGATCCATTAGTAACTCATCATTATTCTTGGGTAATTCACACATGAATGAGTTACTATGACCTAATCCGACTTGATGTAACCTAAAACAAATTACTTAAACATGATACTCATCATTAATAGCTCATTACTCATTAGTGTACTTATCATTTTGCATGGTAATTGACACCTAGATATAATAATAACCTTTAACAACCATTAGGAAATTTAACATCATACATGGGTCATTGACACTAAGATGACTTGATTACTATGACCTAATACGGATTTATAACATGAAACAACCCATTAGCACATCACAAGACCTGTTAAACACCTATTAGCGTAATTATCATCATATATTGGTCTTGACATATAATGAATTTGTAATGACCTGACATGATAACAAATTTCTATTCACGAATACATGACAATACCCATTAACAACGAAGGCCTATCAATGGTGAATTTGTTATTACCCATCACAAGACCTGTCAAAGATCTACTCAAGAATACATCACAATACCCATATATCGGTCCTTTCTTCTCTCTTTGTGTATCATTGAACCACCATCCATCGCATCGCTCCATTTACTGTGACTTCATCATTGCTTCATTCACCGTAAAGTCCCTATATACATTGATCCAACAATAGAATACTTGATTATTAAATCTACTCGTTGAGACTTCGAAACTACTTGAAAGTTTAGATTTTAATGCTAGGTCTTTGTTGATTACATCTGAAAGTAGGGATTGCCCACTTGTTGAGTCCATTGTATTGTATTTTGTTTTGTAGTGCTTGTTGTTTTTATGGTTACAATAATGTGGATTAGTTTAGACCTAACTTAAAAAAGTTTCAACCAATGTGCGATGTTGAGCATATGTTTGCTCTTTAACCTAATGACCTAATGTGCCATGTTTGACCATATGTGAAAGTTAACCTAACTTACCATGTTTGATCTAATATGTCATGCCTGATATGTTTGATCACATGTGATCTAATGTGACCAAGTTTCACTTAAAGTGTCATTGTTAACCTAACTTACCATGTTTGACTTAATAATGTGACCATGTTTTTCCAGATGTTTTATCTTTGAATTTTTTTTTCTTGGTTCTTTTTAGAGATGACGGCATGATGTTTTGGAAGCAAGATCCTCGATGATCGTGAATATAGTAATGGCACCAATACTACAATGCATGCATGTAAAATCCTGATCATTCGATTGGATTTAGGATCACTAGAAGTAAGGTAAGTTTAGGTAGTATGAATCTGTTCACATGTTTTGTATTGTATAATTAATCTAATAGTTTTTTATTAGTCTGAATTTTACAGATTTACTCACTATTCAACTCTCTAGCAGATGACCACAAAATTAAGGGGTCACTACATGGTCATTGGGTTCTTTCAAAGGACGTCGCAAAGTATGAACGGCATTAAACGCATATACATGTACCTAAGATTTTGTGTAAGCACATAAATATTTTTTTAAACAAATATGTTGTATATTTAAAAACAATTAAGTGTTTGAGCAAGTGTTGTATAAGTTGCTATAATGGTATAGTATTATTTCTAGCATAAAGATGTATAAATTGAGATATTTACAAGCAAACAAGAATACAAACACAACCCACAAACTTAAAAGTAATAACCCAAACACAATCGTTTAACTTAGTTATTCAACGAGTCAGATAACTAGCATATGGGTTGTAATCATAGTTACCGAAGGCGCAAGGCGTACTCAATGCGCAAAACGCTTAAAAAGCAAGAGCATTTTTAAGAAAAACGCATAGTATAAAAATATCATTTGAGGTTTTTAGACATGTTTTAGGCTTCTTCACGATTAGTTTATGTTGTTTTAATTTGAATTTAGGCTTGTTTAGAACTATTGTATATTTAGGTATGTTTAAACTCGGAGGACCAAGCCAAGAAGCCTGATTTTTACTAGAGGCACGCCTCAGATGCCATGAAGCACATCTAATGCGCTACCGAACTTGAGTTAGCAGGTCAACCTGAACCAACGGTTCCAACCGGTTCTAGATTCTCCAAGAAACCATAACCGGAATTGCTGGAACCGGTTCCATTCTACCCGGCCAAAAACCAGTTAGGAACCGGTCAAAACCCGAACCTGCTCCATTCTACCCGTCGTTGACTTTTGTTGACCAAACCAAAACAGGTTTGAAAATAAGCCGAATTGAGCGCCTCTACGTCAACCTATCTAAATAAACGAGACAAATATGTAAACCCCAAACACAATATGATTATTAAACAAGTTAGATATTACTACCCAAAACTTAGATTAATTTTCTTTATCATGTTTCAAATTGCTATTTGCCACCACTAATAGTCTGAATGCATTAAATCAAAGTCACCTACCTATTATTAGTCACATCTAACAAGCAGGTCGGCCCATTTGGAAGTACTACAATGAAACAGATACAAAAAGGCCCAAAAGTGTCAGATGAAACAAAAACAATTCAGCAGATTTGCCATCTTTTATAACCCATTGGGTCAGATTAAATAATTTGTCTTTACTAAAGATCCTGCTGTAAATACACACACACAAGTACATACCAATCTGCTAAAAAAACAAAAATCCCGATAATGTTGTATTCACCACTTACTAATATAACAAAAATGTAACTTCATCGCTCGCCAAAATGGTGTGTTTGATCTTCAAAAGATAAACGCATTGGTGTTGTTTATGATATAGAGGATAACATCTGTACCAATCAATAAATAAAGAATAAAAAACTATCAACGAAAAAAAATGCAGGAAATGTAAACATATGATCAAAGATTAATATTTGGTTTTTGTTTCAATAAACATGATAACAATAAAAAATTAAAAATTGAACAATAAACAGATAAGCAGGCTAGCATATATACTTTTCCTCAACTTATAAAATTGGTTTTTTTTTTGTTTTAATATATCTAAATCTTTTACTATAAGGGTATAAAATTTTTACCTGTTTAGAAAATAATGCACTGTTAACTTATGCTTTATGTTCAAGATTCGTGTGCACATCTTTCTTGTACCATAAAAAGAGAAGCCATAAAGTCCTAAATAACCCTCCATTTGCGAAGTGAGGGATGAAAATACGACCCCAATATGGATAATACGGGCCCGGTACTTTTATCAACGTGAAGAAAAGCATATTCGCGTATAAATGCCATGGAACTTTCGCTTCCTGAGACACGACACAAAGAAAATAAATATTAAAACTAATTAGAGGAAAATTTAAATTTTAAACTTTATTATGGTATTATAAGAAATAGAGTTAATTAATCATATGGTCCTTGTGGTTCAGGCAGAGAAACAGGTTTGAGTACTAAAGGTTTAAACTATCAGTTTTGGATTTTATGCTTTCAGTTTTGTAACAAGTTTGGTTATTAAGGCTAATTTCCGTTAAATTAGGGTGAAATGACCAGATACCCTTTAAATTAACACCATTTGACTTTTTTACTTACACTATTCAAAGTCAAAGGGTGTTTTGGTTATTTCACCAAATTCACCCTAATTTAACAGAAAAGTTAATGGAAATTAACTTTTATACCCAAACTCATTACAAAACTGAAAGCAACAAAACTTAAAACATATATTATAAACCTTTAGTACCTAAACTTGTTGTTCTACTTGAACCACAAGGACTATATATGTAATTAACTCAAAGAAGTATTATTTAGCTATTGTTCACCTTAAGAAATGGAGATAATTTCAATGCTCTATTTTTCAAAATTCCAGCAACAGCAACACCAATAAGTATTGGAATCGGAATCAAAACGAGCTTTCTTTCATGTGCGCAATACGACATCTCACTAACAGAAGTAACTACCATTATGGGTAGATACAAGTATTGTGTGACTACTAAAATAATGTCGATAATAAGTTGAGTAAAATTTTCCAAAACTGTGGTCCACGGGAAGCTTTTGACTTCTTGTGGAGAATTATCCCACAAGTTTCTTAACTTGTCGGTTACAAAGTCAACAGTTGACTTTCTGTGAGGGTCTGGTTGTGATGCATTCAGATTCATTGTGCACAAGATGTTTGAAAAAGTTTTTCGATGTGATAAGGGGAAACGTTTGGAGATTAACATGTTTGACTGACATGGGAAACCCTGGGTAAATAATAAGAGATTTGTTAGTCTAAATGTATGTATGCAAGAAAATCAATAACTGCATTAAACGTTACAAGTATTACACTATTTTTTTTTTTTTTTTTTTGAAAGGTATAGTTCAACGACAATATTGGCAATCCCTAAAGCTCTCGTAAACCGAGAGCCCCGAGTTCGAATCTCGCTGGCGCGCAATGCGCTACCTCCCAGTCGGACCAAACTACATTCCCGTGCGGGAAACCATAGTCCACAGCAACGACCTCGTAAACCGAGCATGTCCCGAGCGGGAATCAAACCTGTGACCTCTGGAAAACCCTCACACCTCAGAAGCAGCTGTGCTGGCCATCTCATTGGTTACATAACGTATAAATTTACTTTGTTTAATCTATACCTAAAAAACAAAGACCTAGCTGAATTGCACGACATGTAACACCTTCCTTTAATTATTAGTTTATTACGTTATGTTTTTAATAAAAGTTTTTATTCCATGTTTAATGATATGTTATAAATTTTCTATGAATTTTATAAGAGAATATTGAAGCGGTTTGCATCAATGTAAAAATGTAAAAATCTTTACTTTTAGAAGAAACTAGATGATTCAAGGTGCTCGTTGCGGCGCGCTTTATCTTTTAGACACTTATTTAGAGTCCTCAACGTCTCCTGCTGCTCCACCACCATAACCCCTACGTAGTGAATTATAAATAAATAAACAAACTTACCTAGATAAAAAAATTGTGATGATGTGTGATTCATAAATTAAGCATGCGGAATCAATCGCTTGGAATGCTCCATATGCGAAAGCTATTACATTCCCTGTTACAAACCATCGCACTTTACATGTATGTGTTTGGTTTCCGGTCGTTTTTTAAAATCTTCTAAACCTATAAGGTTTAGTAAATGTCACACAATACAATGTCACTTAAATGTTCACGTATGCTGTACAAAAAAAATGTTCACATATTGACATTATCGAATCACATACACCAAAAGACTTTTGAAGGGCTTCAGTATATTACTTTACCCTAGACTACTACCGTTTACACTTGAAAAAGGATGTGATTAAGATTGCTTCAGTAATTAATTTTCTAATGATGAATTTTCTTTTACATCATCATTCACATATCTCTTAGTAAAATCTAAAAGATTCAAAATTACTAAACACTCTTTTAAGTTTTGACAAATGTGTTTTTACCCAATTTTGACAACTTACTAAACACTCTTTCGGTTCCGGTTCTAGAATATGGCGATTTGCGGTTCTGGTTCAGTTCCGGTTCTTTTATCGGGTATTTTGAAAGAACCGTTAGGAACCGTTATTTTAGCCCGATACCAATTAGTAGTTATAGCTTAGTAAGCCGATCACCTTAAGAAAGACTTAAATCCATATTAATAAAACAAGTCAACCGACCTAATGGTTTGTATGTTTTTGGTTGAATTTTGATTGAATTTTAGATGACTTTTGGTTCTAGTTTTGGTGAATGTTTGGTGAATCTTAGTTGAATTGTGATTGAACTTGGTGAATCTTAGTTGAATTTTTTTATTGAAACATGTGTGAATCGGGTCAAACTCGGCCAACTTTTTTTTTTTGTTGCATGTTGTTAAACAGGCTCGCTACCGGTTTTGTTGGAACCGTTTAGGAACCGACGGACAATTACCGTTTAGGAACCGAAGCGTTAACGTATGTAACGGTTTTATTAAAAGGACTGAAATGCCCATAGGGACTCAAATGGTCATATTTGAGGTTGCAATTTTATAAAAGAAAATTAAGTTTATGTGACCAATTTTAAAGGAATGAAAATTCTGTACTTATCAGTGTGCGACGGTAATTGGGCTTTTTTATCGATTTTGTATTATGTATCGATTCTTCATTGTGTATTGCATGGATTCTGAAACTGGTTTGTAAAAAATGAGATCTTTTTCCCCCATGGTTGAAAAAAGGGATCTTTTTTCGTTACATAATAACAAAACAAGGGGTTGATTTGTATTGCATTATGCATTACATGTCTGATTATAACAAGGTGTCGATTAGTTTTTTCCACTATAACATGAGCGCAACTAGGGGTGTTCATCGAGTCGAGTTATTGCAGTTATTCGAATCGGATTCGAATTTGAAAATTTTGAATTCAAATCCGATCCGAATCTAAAATCGTATAATCCGATTCGAATCTATCCGAACAAACCGAATAAACCGAAAAACCTAGAAATTTGTATCCGAACAACTCGAACAACCCGAATAAACCGGATAAACCGGGTTTATTCGGATTGAATTCGAATATCCGATCCGAAAAAAAAAAATTATACCAATCCGAAATCCGATTCGATTCGAAAATCCGAATCTCATTTCGAATCGGTTTTTTCAAGTTTTGGATACGATTCGAACATCGGATTTTTTCGAGTTTCCATTATGTTGAACACCCCTAAGCGCAACAATGGTGTGGAACTCAACCAACATCGTAGATTAGATTCTCTGGAAAAACTGATCAAATGATAGATTATTAAAAGCTAATTAGCTAATGTGGATTTAAGTGTTACTTCTTATTCTAACTAATTTTGCTAATGTTTCTTGAGCTGCAAAGTGACTCATGACACCAATCTTGAATTTGAGAAAAAAATGGTTTCTTTACTTGGTCAATAACATTTGTGCATATGATACGATTCCACTGACGTTCAGCTGCGAAATGGGTTGGGTTAACCCAGTTACAGATTGGCGGGAAACTTATGGGGGAAAATGAGTCAAATTAGAAGTGGGGAGGGTAGTTCACGTATTTAGGGGATAGTGGGTTGCAGTTATCTTATGTGTGTTTAGTATTTATAATAGGTTTAGTGTCTTTGTTTTGGGTGTCGAATATTTTGTTGCTTAACTTCTGTATTTGGAGTTTCGCCTACTCGAAGAGGCTTTATCCTTGTAATCTTTCAATTTCAATCATATTTTAGTTTCTAGTTTCTATCAGCTAGCATACTTTTATTATCTTGAGAACATGGTAAATTTTTATAGCTTTAAGAAGGATGCAATTTTAAGTTCAAAAAGTATAACCTAATTACTATTGCAGTTGTTTAAAACTTTGAAAATTGTTTTATATGCAGATGTATCTTGGATAGTTGAAGATATAACTTTGCTTTTTGATGATTTTTTTTGATACATTTTTAATTTGGAAATTGAATGATGGTATTGTAGTTGTTTAGAACTTTTATTTGTATTTGAGGAAATATGTAATTGGTGTCTTACCAATAGGAAATATGTAAATAAATTGTCTGATAAACACAAGGGTAAAATAGTCCTTTAATAACCAAATTCTAATGAAATGGGAAAACATGTAATTGATGTGGTTTAGTAAGGGAAAATATGCAATTGATATTTAACATTGGGGAAATACGTAATTAAGAAGATTAGGAAGGAGATATATGTAAATGCCCAAAAAATATAAGTCAATCAAATGAATACAAATAAGTAATAGTTATATAACATTAGGGGAAGATTCCTAAGAAAACCTTCAAATTTAAGAAAACTTAGAAAACCAATCAAAATCATTATGAATCAACTTTGTTTTTCATTTTTTATTTTCTATATATTTTTATTACAATGTTAAAAATGTAACAAAAAGACAAAAATAAAAAAAAAAATTATGTCGCTAATGTAATTACATATATGCATATTACATGAGTTACATGTATGAAGGTTCATGAGTTACTTACGTAACATTTTTTTACATATACGTAAATTCGTGAGCTTCATATTTTTTTACAATTTCTTTTTGTTTATTGTATTTATAATCTTATAAATTAAACTAATGAAAAGTAAAATATTAAAAAAATCACTGATTCCGGGAGTTTTATAAGTTTTCTTATATCCAGTTATTTAATTATATATAATATAATTTGATTAGTTAATTAATTACGATTTTAGGAAAATCTTTAGGAAAATCTATAAAATCAAAGTGGTGAATCAATATTTCCCGAAACAATTTCTCAAATTCGTTTAGCCATTAAACCTCAATTGTGTGAATCAATTTTCCAGGTAGTTTTTTTTGTTTAGGACTTGATTGTTCTTCGAATTTTCCTTCATCCGGTACAAATCATCGTGTTCATCCATTAAATCTCCTTTGACGTTGTGTATTAACATTGAAATCAAAGGATTTTGAATCCCTCCATTTAATTGCCTATGGTACGTGAATCACATTCAATTTCGTATTTGTTGATTTTGTTCAAGCCTTACATATTCCATTGTTTCTCTCTTAAAGTTAGTTGATGGCTCACTAATTTCGGTTCTTAAGTCAATGGTTTGATATATGTTAATGTAATGATGAAATAGTCTGGTTTTCTTTACTTACATTGGATGGGATTATGTTTAATAATGTGATTTGATTCTAAATCTGGTTAAATGGTTAGTTATGCGTATTTTGAAAACTCATTCTAATGTGAGTGTATCTTGCTTAATTTGGTGTATTTGTTAAAAGGGTTCACATTTGTAGCTGAAAATTGATTAACATATCCAACATTCCTTTCTCATATGCCATTCAACTGTGAATGCTCACAAGATTCTCTGCGTGAAGCCTTGCGTCCCAATTTCTTCAAATGGTAAAGCTTTTTATCCAAATCTACTTGTAAACATTGACAGACAGATGTTCATGAAGTTGTTTGCACAAAAGTCTCAAACTGGTCCGAACCGACCCATTTTTGTGGCCTCTACTAGCAAGTTTTCTTTATTTTGTTCTATAACTAAGGGGCATTTTAGGCATTTACCTAATATGTCAAAATCAAATATTGTATTATTTTGTGATGGAAGATTAAATTACAAGAAACCATCTCTACTTCTTGAATATCTAAGAGTTGGTCTTTGCAATGTTTTAAAAAACTGGTAATCGGTTCGACCGTGTTTCGTTCAAATACCCGGTACAGTAATAGCTAGTTTTCTGTGGTGGTATTGTTCCTATCGAACCGCCGGTTTAACCGGTTCAACCGGAAAACCGGTTTTCTATCTAGGGTAAAAAAAGGCAACCAGTTACCCAGGATGGAAATTTTGAAATTGAAAATACGATTAACCTACTGACTAATGCTTTAAACCGGTTTGCATTCAACACTCAGAATTCTGAAACATATCATACACTTTTTATTAACCTTTGTTAGGAATTTTAATACTTTTAAATTGGTTTTTGGGTTATATTTTGATTTTGGATTGAATTTTGGATTATTTTTTTTTTATGGAATTAAGTACTTTTAGATTATATTTTAGTTGAAGCTGTAGTTTATGCAATTACAGGGTTAAGTAGTCAAACCGGTTGAACCATCCGGCACAAATCGTTTCAACTGGTGAACCATTTTTTAGTTTAATCCGGTATAATTAAAATACCGGTTTTTAAAACATTGGTTTTTTGCATCTCATTTTCATCCATCTTTAACTAAGATATATGTTATGGGTACAACTTTTTGCATAGAATCTGGTGGTGTCATGGCATATGTGACTATTTAAACCTTGTAGTTTTCACTTTTTATCGCTTTCATTAAACAATATGATTAGTGTTTCACTTTTATTTGGATTGTGTTAACGAAGATGAAGACGGTTTCATCTTTATACTATTTTGCCCGTGTTTTTGCACTTCAATTGGTAGTTTTTACCTAATTAGGGTTTTCAACTGCAGATGTAAAATACAATTTGAAAACTAAAATTTAAGGTATGTGTTGGCTTTCCAAGGTTGAATATTATGTTTATGAACACCAGATTTTATAATTTTAGGCATGAGATAATATTGATATTTGGGTTTTTTAAGTTAATTAAAGTTCCAATCATAACCCATTTTTGGTGGATTAATGATTATATGTGTCTTTAGTTCCGTTTCAAAGACAACCTAATGATGTAGATGATGGTTGATTTTGAATCCAAAAATCCAAGCTTATGTTTCTTTTTTTATTAATTTACAAAATAATGTTTTTTTTTCCTTGAACCAACCAGAAAAAAATGAAATGCAGACAACCAAATAACTCTACAACCGTGTAACACACGGAATATAACCTAGTATCCTATATAATAAAGCAAAGCTTTAAGGGACACGTGACGTTGTTGTAATTTCTTTAATCTCGTGGTTTGTCTCTCTCTTGTTAAATGCATACTCATCCTTTAAAAAATAATATTATTTAGAATTATCATATTTATACCGTTTTAAGCACACATAATTACAATTATTATAAAAATTAAAATTTCAAAAAAGTCGTCGTTACATATGTTACAAAAAGTGAGTTTCTAGAGTTTTCTCAATACAAGAGAGTTTCTCAAAACTATGAAAACCACAATAAATCACGTTTTACATATATGTAACTTGTATATTACATGTACTAGCCTATTGACCCGTATACTATACGGAGATGCTTTAAAATTAGCATTATTATGCAATTATAGACAAAATAAATATATACAAATAAAGTAAATATTTATAATATATATTAAAAAATGAAGTAAAATTTACAGGATTTTTAGAAGGAAAGTTAGAAAAAAAAAATTAATAGTCTATTGACCCGTGTTTGCATTTATTGTGTATCTCATAAGATTATAATATCAGAATTCGATCGGGGATTTATAAGAAAATTTTGAAAAAATTGAATTTAATGTTTTATAATTGTCCAATAATCAATAATCAATTGTCACGTGTCATAAAGTTTAATAGAATGTGACACGTGACATATTGTTACTCTTTTATTAGAAAGAATAAATATATATCATATTATTTACATATATGTATATACGTCGTGATAGTGGTTTTTTGTTTTCACTAAATATTGTTTTCACTCAATAGAGTTAAAAAAACCCGATTTGAACATATGTAATAACGTTTTTTTTGATTTTTTTTTCCATAAATTCTACATTAAGTTTTATGAATTTTGGTAAAAAATAAAAAAAACTAAGAGTGGATTTTTCAAAAAAAAATATATTTTTTACAAAAATTGTCAGATTTTACGTATGTTACATATGTTATATGTGCTGAAACATAAATAAACGTGAATTTTTGCTATTTTTTACATGTTTTTTTGAAAAAAAGTATTCAACTCTTTTTTAGTTTTTTTTATAAAAAGTGACAAAAATGTATATAAAACCAACCATTTTTAAAAAATATATATAATAATAATGTTGCATATGAGTTTTTATGATTTTCTCAACTTAAATTGGTTTTCATTATATACTTCTTACATATATATATATATTGGGAGGACATGGATGAGAAAAAAACTCACTTGAGTTAGAAAAACTCAAGAAACCTACATTTTACATATGTAACAACGTTTTTTTTTTTTAAGTTATTTTTTATATAAATTCTACATTCACTTTTATGGCTTTGGCAAATAAAAAATAAAAAAAACTCCAAGTGAATTTTCTTAAATTATTTTTACAAAATTTGTCAATTTTACATATGTAACATTTGCTGAAACATTTAATAGACATAAATTTTGTTATTTTTAACATATATTTGTTTTTAAAAAAAGTACTCAAAGTTTTTTTTATTTTTTTTTTCATAAAAAATGACGAAAATATATATAAAACCAACCTTTTTTTAACAAAGTAATAATAATGTTACATATGAGTTTCTAGGGTAATACATAAACCGATTAATTAACCGTCGACACTTATCTTCTCTCTCCTAATAAATCATCAATGCACTATGTACAAGTGTTTTATGCGGTTTTACAATTCTCAATGTAATGTTGGTTCGTAATAAAATGTATCCTTATATATATAGTAGCTTAAAACCCGTGTAATAATCAACACTTAAAATTTTTATTATTAAATTGCATGTATATATTAAGTTATTATCTTGTGAACCTTCTGAATAAATAAATGTTTGGCACTTTTATAAATATAAATTATGTTTTGAGGTTTCAAAATGTAAATAGAGTAAACGGCGGTTTTCATTTATTAGATTTACAGGGCTTAACAATTTAAGTCCACCCGTAACAGTTTTGTTCTCTAATTTTCAAGTCTTAACAGTTTTCGTCATTAAAAACTTAACAAAAAATGTTTTGATCGACTTGAAACGTTAGGGACAAAAAATGTTAAGACTTAAAACATTAGGGATGAAAAATTTTAAGACTCGAAACGTTAGGGACAAAAATTGTGAAGACATGAAACGTTAGAGACAATTTTCTGTTAGCGGTGAACTGAAAGTGTTAACTATTGCAAACCTTGAGAATAAAAAGTGTAGTTTATTCTCTTAAATATATAAGATAAATATTTAATTAGTTAATAACAAATTTAAATGGTTTTTTGAAAATTAAATCTTTTTTTGAATAAAAAATATAGAAGAATTCGAATAATTAATCTAATTAATTTATTAATAAAAAACTCTGATAAAATGCCATGTAACATTTTTTGGAATAATTTATTAAAGGTAGATAAGAAAGTTAATATATATAAGTAAATCCCATCTGTTTTAATTGTCATAAAATCATTCTCTTAAAAAATATATTAAACTTCTCTATAAATACGAAGCCTCCTCATTTGTAATGGTAGTGGACAATTGTCTTAACATTTACGTTTTAAGTTGGTAATGGAGAAGAATATTGCATTTTTCTTTTGCATGCTCCTTATGAATGCTATTGCTCAGCAAGAAGCAGAATTCTGTCAAAAACGTGGTAAAATATTGTAATTTTTGTACCCCCTCTCTATATCTTATTATTTTATACATGTAATAGCAGATTAATTTCTTCCATTTATTTTGATTGCTTTCAGGTGATGGTTGTAGATCGTATGTTTACGATTCTTA
Source organism: Stevia rebaudiana (assembly GCA_009936405.2). NCBI lineage: Eukaryota > Viridiplantae > Streptophyta > Magnoliopsida > Asterales > Asteraceae > Stevia > Stevia rebaudiana. Next base: position 13,750 of record WOUH02007163.1, read on the forward strand.
TCCAAAACCGTGTGAAGCTGATTCGTGTACTCATTTGTGCATAAACATGACAGGATTTAAACGGGTTACAGTATGTGGTGGAACATTTTGCATTTGTTGTATTACTAAATGATGAAATCGTAATTTTGATGTCTGTGATAATTATATTTATCTTTTTTTTTTTAGCGTATAGAATCAAATTTCAAGAACATGAGGTTTGGGCCAATATTATTTATAAATAAATTAGCAAAACGAAGGAGTTGAATTACAATGTAAAATTATACAAATCAATTTAATTTAAATTAAAAAAAAAGATATCACATGAAACTTAAATTTGTCCGTTTTGGGCACAATTTATAGATGGAAAAAAAAATTTTCTTACACCATTTGATCTAAAAAGTTATCATAGATAATTGATAACCGATATGTAGCTGTATTCTTATTATAAATTCGTACACTTAATAAACATCTTCAACATAACGTATAAACTATCTTTGTTTAGTCTATACCAAAGTCAAAGACCTAGCTGAATTTCACGACATACCAAAATCAAGTTTTTATTCCATGTTTAATGATATGTTAATTTTCTATGAATTTTATAAGGGAATATTGAAGCGGTTGGAATCAATGTAAAAATGCAATTTTTTTTACTTTTAGAATAAATGGTGAAGATATTTACCGAGATATAAATATAGGCACAGATGTTAGCTTTTTTAATAACGGCATTGCATCCAACTTTTATATTATAGAAAGGGCAACTACCATATGAATAAACATACTTTCTTGTTTTTCAATTTAAGTCTCAGTAGTTTTGCTTTGCGCGTATGAATCTAACTTACTTTTAGTTTTTTCACATATAAGTTTCGAATTTTTTTTTGACATATTAAAGGCCTTCACATATTTAAGTTGAATAAAATTGTGAAACTTATTTCCTTTATAATTTTGTATACCTATTGTTTTGATTGAAGACAAACTCAACAATGGTGCTTTCCTACTTGACTACAAAGCCAACAGTGGTGTTCTTGACACTCCTCCTGTAACCGCACCGGCGAAAAACTTGTTGCAAACCTCGTCTACCACAGCCAATCGATTACCCATCAAACGCCTTACACCGGCGGAAAGGCAAGCCCGACGAGCTGATGGTCTTTGTTTCAACTACAATTAACGGCATCAACCGGGTCACCGTTGTCAACCACCTAAAATCCTTTTATTGCAATATGAAGATGCTCCACCATGGCCCGGTCTTGAGGACAAGACCGTTTTTAAGGATGGGCGAATTGATGCATGCCAAGACCCACGTCCACCATAATCCCACATGATTATTAGACTGTTTACCAATTCCTTGTATCATTTGCTATTTGTTAGTTGTGTTTATCTCCATGTAGTAGTCATGGGTAGTTATTTTGCTTATTTTCAGTTGTTTATTCCCATGTTTGTAAGCCTTATAAAGGCATAGTTTTGCATTAATGAAAGCAAGGAAGAATTTACATAAACTTCTTTCTCATCTCTCGTTCTTGGAGTATCACCCACTTACGTGTTGCTATCAGTTTGAGAAAACTCAAACTCGACTAACTGTAGAAGAATTATATGATTTGCGAGAGGTGATCAATTTGAATGCTTCAGCTGTATTGGTCACCGCAAATTACCAGTGGTACACCAAGGTGGCGAGACCTTTAGTTTTTCCTTGGAAATATAGACATATTAAATATTCTTGTTCGGCCGGTTAGCGGTCATATAAAGAACTACTAGAGAAAGCTTCATTCTGCTATCAAGATTTGTGATGCAACTTTTTTGTCGGAATTTACTACAGAATTATGACAAAATGCAATGAAAAAAGAAGCTGTAAGTTACGAAAAAGAAAGCCTAAGTTTTGTCACATATGCGTCCCAACTTGCGACACAATTCTGACACAAAAAATAATTAATTTGAATAATTAGATATTTTGTTGAATTGTGTAGTAAAACAAATATATTACATTTTAAATTAAGTAAAAGTAACGATATATATCGTAATAGCTGAAAATAAGCGTATAAAAAAGAAATACTCAAGATGTTCCGACACATTTGCGACAGAACCTTTGTCTTTGAAATATATTGCCTAATTGAAAAGTATTTTGTTATAATTTTGTCAGAAAGTCCGATAATTTTCCGACCAATTTAATATTTTTGTATAATAATCAAAATTCAGCTAAAAGTATTTGTAAAAAAAATAAAAATAATATTTCCAAGTTGGATTGCGTAGCAAATTTGTCACACTTTTGTCGGAAAGTATGATTTTGGACACATTTCCGACGCAATTCGGTGTCGCAATGTCAGGTTTGTTTCTAGTAGTGAAGTAAAGGATGTATCATGTTATGATAAGTAAATTAGTACTTAGTAAATTGTATTTATTTTAACATTTTGTTGATTTACATAATTATTGTTTATATACATATTGTAAGTGTATAATTTTAAAAATATCCATCTTCGATTTCTAAGCGGGAAAAAATCATAGATGAGAATATGATATGTTGTTGCACTAAGGTGGTGTTTGAAACGGCTGACTGGCTGACCGCTGACTCGGTTAGTCAGTCAGCGTGTTTGATGATGTGCTGACCGAGCCGCCAACCGAGTCCGGGTTTTGGTACATGCTGACTGGAGCAAAAACTTGCTTCACGAGCAAAAGGAGGCTCGATCGCTGCACTGGGTTCACGTCGAGCAAACTTGCTTCAAGTGGACCCGGGTTTTCGGAGCTACATTCGTGTCCGTAAGTCGCACGGGCGACGCATTGCTTCAATGAATTTTCGTCATTAGAAAGCCGTTTTTGCACCCCCCCCTACGCGCGGGTAGGTCATGGAGTAAAACAATACAAAGACATTCAATACTCTTCACCAAGTATCCACATATAAACACATCAATTTTCCTATCTCACATCAATGTGGGACAAGTGAAGCAAGACTCCCTTTCACACTCTTATTTTCACACATGAAATGTAACATGTTCTTGTTGAAAATTTGACTATTTTTATTGAATACAAAACACAATTTATGGTTATTTTTGTCATTCAGTAGAGTCAGTCAGATACAGAATCAAACAACCAAGTTTCAGTCAGAACTTCTAACTGGGTCAGCTTCTGACACAGTCAGATCATACCTAGTCAGCGAAATCAAACAGCCCCTAAGTCACAAGAAACCTAATCAAATGTCACTAAAAAACAACCTAAACATATATTACTCTAGTAGCAATATTTTATGCAATTATTCTTGACAACGCTTCGGCCGTCAATTGGCCGGAACCTTAGGGTCGAGCAGTTGTTTGAGTTGCTGGTTTTGTTTGATTTATGGATATGTCGGGACTTGTACCCAAACCGGCAAACCGAACCCGGGACGATACCTTCTGGTATCAAATGGGTTTTGATACGAGTTTTGTGAGTTATTTGGACCCATTTTGAGAGAACGAATTAGAAATATATTGTAAAGAATAATTTAGGGGTGAGCATAACCGGATATCCAAAATTTCGGATATCAGATTTTTGTATCCGAACCCGAATCCGAAACTTCGGATATCCGAAGTTTCGGATTCGGATATCCGCTTATTATCCGAAATTCTGCATTTGTTATATATGAAGAATAGAACAACAAATTTGAACAACAAATCTGAAATACACAACAAATCGTAATGTTGTTCATATATGTTGTTTAATGCTTGAACAACAAATCTGAAATACAACAAAACTTAAATGAACAACAAATCTGAAATATACAACAAAGTCGTATATGTTGCTCAAATCTGAAATACATTTATTTGGGAAAAATAGAACAAATTGAAGAGAACTAACCAAAACACCAAACCTTATGCATAAAATAATTATTAAACCCAATATCTATGTGAAGAACACTAGAACAGGAAGCATCATAAACTATTCAATACCTATTAAATCTAACAACAAAGTTACGAAACCATCATAAAATTACCTGGTTTAGAAGAGAGATAAAGAAAGGAAGAACCTGCGAGTGAAGGATGAACTTGCGTTTATTTGGTATTATATATATACTTGTTGCCACTAATCTCTCTCATCTAACCGTCAAATATACACCCTTAGATCAATCCTAACTGAC
>WOUH02007217.1:0-17806 GCA_009936405.2 Stevia rebaudiana
ATAACTTCCAAACCATCGTTCTAATCGAATTTCTGCATACGCTCAAATGCTTCTAAATACTTATATGAACATAATTAACATGTTTATTTCATATCACAATCGAGTTACATTGGTGTACCGTTATTTACAATAGTCCTAACACTGAAACTTGATCCTAAGCATACTATTAACAGACAGAAGATTTCCTCCAATTCTCGTTTTACCAATACAAAATTCGGGGTGTTACATACTATAGTGGGATTTTCACTGGGTAGGTTGTTGTTTATATGTACTAATATCATTAAAAATAAGCAAAAGCTTCCATTGAAATATCCAAGTTCCAAAAATTTATATACTAATATCCATAAGAAGAGAGAGGGGGAAGAAGACAACCGGGGGTGGTGGTAGCCGGAAGAAGTTTTGCCGGAAGGAATGGTGTCGTGGTGGTGAACGTGCGAGCTTTGTCACCAGCGCTCATGGTGTCTTTGTAGCTTGAAGAAGTGTCGTCGGAAGGAGTGGTGGTGAAGGTGCGAGCTTTGTCATACGAGGGATGCATTAAACCAACCCTTGATTCGTGAGTTGAAAGGTGAAATAAGGGAGTGGGTAGTTTCATCTTCTTCGAAAGCTGCTGGATACCGTTGGAAAAAGAAGAGAGAGATGCCAAAATTGCGACGAAGTGCCCAACAACTGCCATAGCTGATGACTTTATATGGCTACAATCGTATTCTTTGTCACTTTACGGTCAAGATCTAATATCACGACGGTTACGGAGACCGTCGTCAATATATATGCAATTAAACTAGTTCTATTACACAATTAAAGTAGTTTTTTTTATATATGATTGCATTTGAATAAAAAAACATAAATGCACATGTGGATTACAATTTGTTTCCATTTTAACCAATGTTGTTTCACAATTTAGTTTATGCATTTGATTAACATGTTGTTCATATCATTCAATATCTGTCATAGTAAACGGGTATCGAACCCATTGTTTTGTTACAACAAGGTCATCAAAGTATAGATGATCGTGAGGATAACTATATATAGATTGGTTGGAGTTTAGATTGTCAATATCTTTTTTACTCTTAATTTTGAAATATATTTTGCTATGATTAATGCAAGCAACAATCCTACTAACTAGCTTATAAGGAGATCGAACCCAATCCACTTCTTTGCAAGAAGACACTTCACACGGAAAACATCATTTACTTTTGTAATAGCTTTACAGTTTAACAAACAAATAATCAAACCACAGAAAAACAATTACGAATTTCAACAAAACCAAAATGCAGTAGTTACACTTGAAATTACAAATGTGGACAAATCATTTCAATAAAACGAACAAACCTTGTATATATATATATATATATATATCACACACGACTAAATAAAAAATAAGCCGAACAACATACACACATGCAAAAAGATGGATCGTTTATGATCATCCCAAACACCAGAATTCACCAATCTTATAGCTTTATCTCCAACTTTTACACCAGTTTTGTCATCAACCACCACGTTTGCTGCCAACAACATCGGATGCCTCTGGTGGTACCCAACTAACTTATACCGCACTTTACCAAAGAAATCAAGTCTAAAAGTCCCATTATTCGTCCCGTTTGAGACCGATGGCAACCCACGGGTCATCAACAAACCCTTGATTCGTTTAGCTTTTCCATTACCTTGATAGAACCCATGAAGCCCGAATTCAGCAAGATGGATTATTGTGTTTTGTTCCTTTGGGATGAAAGAAAGGTTGAAATAGAGTGGATCAGTATAGTACAAACCCGTTACTGGATTCCTATTTTTGAGTTTGAGGTTGACATAGATCGTGTTGTTGATGGTGGTGAAATTGTTAGACGAATTTAACGCGGGTACATAAAATTCTTCTATGTGGATACTGGGGAGAACCCGGGTTTTATATATTGAGAAGAAAATGAAGAAGATGATAATGGCTAAAATGAGGTTGCACCATGAGTTTCCGGTGTCGGTTTCCATTTCGACATCGACCATTTTTGCGAGGATTGAAGATGTAGTTTTTCTGTGTGGGTTTGTAGTTGATGATGTTTTGGGTAGAATGAGTGAAAGTAAAATACAAAGTGCATTGTGCCGTTTTATAATAAAGGTTATTAGTGTTTGATAATGATAATGCATATTAAATGGAATTCAATTTATTTTAAGAATATTTTGGTAGATTCGACGCGGACAGCTTGAAATCCTATTTTTAAAAGCAACCGTGTTGTTGACATTGTTATTTACCAAGAACTTGCTAACCTGGGCCCTTCTTAAAATTAATTACATAAGTAAAAAAAATACTATATGTAATATGTATATCTAATATCTTGTATCTCGATTATGTTCACCACCCGTCGCTTTAATTAATTTAGAAAAGTTTTTTTTTATTCTTTGATTACACAACGACAAATCTTAATTATTATTTTTAATAGCTTACACACATTCAATAATTTTACTCATAAATTAAACAAAAAATAGATTGTCAGAGATTAAACACATAACCTTTTTTATAACTAAGATAAGTGTTTATCAAGTAGGCTAGTCACACGTTAACAACCAATCTTTTCTACTATTTATATAAATGATTATCCAAAAAGGACTCGATTACTCAAACCCTAAAAAACAAGAAAAATTGAATAAAAACTTGCATTTTCATAATCTGTTTCGTGATATATGAATAAAAAACATATTTGAGCATTTTAGTGCTTATTATTTAAAGCATCACTGTCTATATATACTGATTGATTATAAAAATGAAATAATTAATTATTATGAATTTATACTTTTTTCATTATAGTTTTTAGCCATAACCTTACGATCCGTGCTTATCAGTTGAACCTTAAAGTAAAGAAGGTTTTTATATATAGCATTGACTATTAAGAAATTCGTGTCACGTTATGGAGTGGGAAATTAGTCAACTGGATTTAACGTGCGGCCAAAGATGAGCTTGTCATATAGACCGAATTGAAATACGTTTACATGGGCACATGGCAATTAGAGTCTTCTTCGATTCTTGTAAGCCAAGTTGCGAATCTATGTTTATATTTTATAAGGAAGGATCAAATAGGTGCTCTATTCTTCATTTTCGATTTATTCTGCATGCTTTGTTGTTTGTAAACTTGATATGCTTCTTGATGTTTATTCTTGGGTTTTGGTTTGATAGGATATATGCAAAAGTAATCTCTTTTATGCTATATATTTGTTGTTGGTATATAATCGATTCATTTTGGCTTTGTTTGTATGCCTTTTGTTTAGGTTTTTGTTAGGGTTTGTCATCTAATTAACCTTACCATGGATCGTGTAATAAGTTGTGAGTTTAGTCTTGGATCATGTTTTGGATTTTATCATGGAAATGCTAATTCTTTAATTTTAACAAATGGATCATGTTTTAGTTTTTTCATTGTTGTGGACTCATATGTTGATTCAAATTTCGGAAATGTTGCAAATATGATGATTGATTATAACCAAGTAGTTCTTGTTACGGATTGAAATCATTGTAAGATATGATACTTGTCATAAATCAGGTGTATGAGTAATTAATGTGGGGTTTATAACCCAAGTGGGCTCTCTCACCTATTAAACTAGTCTTTTGGGTTGTAATAGTTCTCTACTTATTAGCTCTTATATTTTTTTCGCTTTATCATTACATTTTGTGCTAAAATAACCCGAATCATGCTAATTGATTAATGGTGTTGAAGGTGTTAGAATTTGTTAAAATTAATCACTGTTTTCTCACACGGACCAATATATATTGTATGTGAGATTTTCATGGTTAAAAGCAAAGATGAAGTTAATTAATTGTTTTATTAAATAATGATGGTATAATTACCAACAAAAATTCTAATGTTAGTGTACAAAACATTTTTGCAGATTTGTGGATTAGTTAAATTTGGATGAACTTTTGGTGTAATACTTTAACAATGTTTGTTTCACAATCTTTTCAGTGATTTATAATTAAGGGTTATGATCAAATAAGAATGCTCGCTCCTTATTGTAAGAAGGGTAGGAAGGATTTTAAAATTCTTATAACCGACTCAAATGAACTTCGATTGAACTCATTTTAGTGGCGTTGGAACCGTCTCGTCGAACTCTATGAACTTATATTTTATGGTTTAGCTTTTGGGTTTAACTTTTATGGTTTAACTTTTAGGGTTTTGATTTAGAGTTTAACTTTTAGTGGTTAACTTTAGGGTTTACCTCTAGGGTACGTTTAGCTTTTAAGGATTATCTTTAGGGTTTAGATTTTAGTGTTTAGCTTTTATAGTTTAGCTTTAGGGTTTATCTTTAGGGTTTAGCTTTTACATTTTAGCTTAAGGTTTAGCTTTTAGGGGTTTAGCTTAAGAGTTTACCTTTTAGGGTTTAACTTTAAGGTTTAGCTTTTAGGGTTTAACTTTAATGTTTAACTTTTAGGGTTTAAGTTTACGGATTTGGCTTTAGGGTTTAGAATTTTTCTTTTCAGCACATTGTGTCTTCTTGCTTACGATTGTGTTTTCATGCTCGTCGTTTTTTAAAGGTTAATTTAGCTTTAGGGTTTACCTTTATGGTCTAGGACTTTGGGTTTATGATATAGGATTTAGCGAGCCGGTTCTAAAGCCGCTAAAATGAGTTCAAAGAGAGTTCATTTGAGCCAATTTATAAATTTTTTAGAATCATTCTTACCTTCTTGAAATAAGCTTCCTTCTTAGCATAACCGTACAATGTTTAACACGGGTTATAAACTAGTTGAACAATAATGTCGACTCCTTTCCCGGCCAATTAGCACAATATTGATCTTGGAGAGGTTATTCTTAACACCCACTAGATTTTTTTTTACATGGGATGATGTTGCCATATCTAGGAACGTTATAAAACCCATCAATTACTCTTCTCCAGAGACATTTTGCTAAAAGACATAAGATAATGTCCCTACTTAGCTAATTTTTGCTTTTGTATTGACATATATACTATTTTTATATTTATTAAAACTAGTTTTTTTATATGATAGATAGTATATATTACAAACGAATGAACATCACCGATGAAATCTTCTCACCAAATAACATCACCCATGAATTTCGACGACTTAATCATGGTTTGTATTGTTGGATTTCTATGAAACATTTTTTTTTAATTGATAACACTTCAAGGAAATTACATCATGGAAGATGAGTAGCTTACTACCTTTAGTTACATATAAATGAAAATGAATGCAAACCACTCGATAACACCACTAGTATTCTACAACATATATATCTCAATAAGCTCCATAATCATTTTCAACCGGAGGTTTCAGCTTAGAATCAAGACCTGGTTGTGCCATTCCAATAAACCCTGTTATCAACTTTTGGTTTGTGGTATAATTTACACCCACAACACACCCCAACTCCACCTTGTGCCTCTTGGTTCCAACTTTTTTATACCTATAGGAACCCACCAAATCAATTCGAAATGCCACCAAATCCGTTCCTTCCAACACTGTCGGCAAGACATTTGTTTCCACCACATCTATCACGTGTTTCGTTTTCCCGTTACCTTGATAAAAACTATCAACCGTGTACTCGGCTAAAGTAACCATCATGGATACATTGGGGAAGTAAGAAAAGGTGATGTTGAGTGGATCCGGATAATGAAGGCCTATTGCGGGGTTTTCGTTCTTTAGCTTCAAATTAAAGTGGATAGTCATGTTCGTGGGAGAATCATTAGCTTTGGTTATGTTAATGGCTTGATTATCAAATAGGTTAATTGAAAATGAGGGACTAGATGGTGATCCATATAAATCTAACATCACCGGCATCACAACGACTAGACCCAAGAAAAAAGAAGAGAAACATAAGCAAGCAATAAGAACACCGCAGTCGCAACCACTTGCCATGTAGCCAAGAGAAGAAAGATTTTTTACTTGATCAAGAAATTGATGAAAATGGTATATGAACAAAGTTATACGGAATTGACAAGTGTATATATATATCTATAGGAGAAGAAAAATGATGGAGTGCTTGCTATTTAGAAAGATTGGGTTTTGGCGTTGCAATTTCTTAAAATGTCAAAACTTGATAAGTTCTAAAATTTCAAGGAAATTTAGATGGTGTTTCGAGTGATTTGAAGGTTTTTTGGTTTTATATAATTCTTGGAAGCAGAACACGAACATTCATCATTGTATCAACTACCACGATCGTTTACCTAGTCCAACATGAACTATTGAACTTCCCTAGTTGTATTTTTAATTTTTTTTAAATATATGAAGTTTAAACTTGGCCATCAAGTTATATACTTATATATCTTGAATTTCGTGGACTTTTAGAGAGTTGACATATATATATATATAAGAACTTATGAATATCTGAATTTATGGGATCTCCGGTTATTATTAAATATATATTAACTTGAGTTGCACAAGTTAGATTTTAGATGGTTTTGTATTATGAAGATTACAATTATCTTTAAAGTTATTAGCTTAATTTATTTAAACGAAAAATAAAAACAAGGGGCGAGTAATTAACAAGCTTAAAATCAGAAAACAACACGAGCAACAACACAAAAAAACAACTTTAGTATTACAATTTACATTTCTAATATTAAATTCCATCCATCTATATATCCTAATTCAACTACTTGTATTTCCATCGGTTCTTGATCCCATTTGTTTCTTGTCTTTCGTATTCTCCACAAAGTTGTGTATAAGCGATAACATTGATCACCTTTTTCAAGCTTTTGGATTTTATTAGCTTGTTAATATGATCCAACATCTCCTTAGTCGATCGAGTCAAAAGCCCCCGACATCGGAATCGTTACCAAATGAATCCGATTTCTGCAGTGACATCACACCATTGGACTCTTCGAATGTTCGCGGCATCGAATTTCTGTGCATGCATTTTTTTTTTCATGTTATTAGCTAGTAGACAAATCTACTAAAAAATAACATATATTACAAGTCAACAAGTAATTAAATTAACCTCGATCGATAAATGTTTTTAAGATATATAAATTTGTTTCTTTTGTTTTTTGTTATTTTTTGCTGGAAACATACAGATTGTTTCTAACGCCTCAAATAATTTGGAAATTTCCACCAAAAGATTTATCAATATATAAAAATATAAAAAGGAATTTCCTACAGTCTAACATAACTTACAAAACATAGTTGAAGATACCTACAAATAATGTTCATTCCGCGTTTACATCCCAACATCCTCACAACCAAAAGCCAACGTCCTCAATATACAATAATATATATATACAACTTCATCTCCATTGTTTTAACAGTAAAATAAATTCTTCATCTTACAATCATCAGATTGAAATTAACATGGCAGGTAACACCGCATGTTGGTGCACAGTCGTATCAATATTAGCCATAATAACCGCGGTCATCGTTGTATGCGTGTATTTCACAACACCATCCGATCCTAAATTCACCATCAACAACTTCTACGTGTCGGCCCTTAACCTATCAGACATTTCCTCGATCACCACCGCCGCCAATCAGACCATTTTCTTTGACATGAAGTTGCATAACAAGAACAAAGCCATGGGAGCTTACTACGATCCTGTTAAGATCACATTTTCTTACATTCCTAATATCAAGTTGACTTTTGTTGTAGCAGAATACACGGTTCCCAAGTTTTATCAACATCATCAGAAAAGTAAACATGTGATTGAAACGGTGACGTCACGTGGCATAGTACCTTATAATAGAACGATAACATCTTCGGTTTTTAAGGTGGAGGTGTTAACCAAAGTCGGGTTTACATCGCCTGCTTGCCGGAAGAAGGGGACGGTGAATGTGGTGGCCAATGTGAGGGTTGGTCAAACTGGAGAGAAAGATTCAAAAAAGGGTATTAAACTCTTTGATTCTGGTGTGGTTGATAAGTTCGGTGGTTTATGGTTGCAAATAGGGTTGTTGATCCTTTCTACTACCACCATTTTGGTGATCACTTGATGGAATGTTTCCCAATTACAGTTTATATTTAGTAATATATTGTGGATGAATCTCCTCCTCCATGATACTTGCTTTTTTTCTTCATATTACCTTTCATTAAAATTCATACAAACAAGTTTGTAAAGAAAGCTAAATCCAAGATCTACAATTGGTGTAATTAATAAGAGAACCTTCCTTCTTTTATGTACATATTTTTGGAAAATCAAACTCGTATACCCTATAAAACTACTTCTAATTCTACACTTTGGCTAAACTAACAAGAAACCACAAAACTGTCACTAGAAAGAAAAACTATGAAAAATGTAAATAGATATGTAATTTTGTTTCCCTATATTGTTATTTATAATTATATATTTAGGAGGCGGATACGATACATATATCATTTTTTATGCTAATTGTAGGATGCAATCAAATAAGGACATGTGTACAATTAATAAGTATGGGGTATAAACGTAAATACGTAATTACGGATTGAGCGTATAAAATTATGGACCGTCACACATAAATTACGGAACAAACTGTATAATTACGTACCACGGACAAAATACACATATAAATTACGGACGAAAGTATATCGGAACACGAAATCACAGATCACATACATAATTACGGATCATGAAAAAATTCGAAAAAACTATATAAATACTATATTCGAATTAAAGATAATGAGATTCTTTATTTGATGGTGTAGCTTATTTTTTTAATATTGAACTGTAAAAAGAATATTTGATTTCAAAAAAATTTGGTGAAACTCGATTTCCCTTAAAAAGTTAACAAAAATAAATTAAAAGATTAAAATGACCTTTATGTTCATTATGTATGTTTATTTATCAAGCGTTAATTACATATTTGTTACCGTAGTAATCAGGGCCATTCATTAATACGATCGAACAGAACAAATAACATCCTACGTTTAGCACAAACAATCATACATATCTTTACCGCCGCTCTATATATGCAATATTGTATTCGCTAAAAAGAAGCTAAAATAAGTATTTATTAAAGTTAAAGATAAATGGAGTATCAATATTCAAATGAGGTGCTAGAAATAGATCGTAACCACAAAATATTAATCAAAGTGGAGTTAATTCGTCCAATCTGTGGGCGAGCGGTTTATAACTACTACAAATTTGGGACTGACCATCAGGTCGATTCAAATACCAGCGATAAATTCTATAAACGACATGAAATTAATTGATGACAAACTAGCGCTCATTCAATAGTCCCTTCCTGATGAAGATTTACTTGTTTATATTCTAACTCAATTAGGGAATAGTAAAGCAACATTGCCACAACACTCCAAGTTCGTAACACACCCACCAACCACCATTCCCAAGCTTTTCAACAAATTGGTGGATTATGAACGACATCTCACACATACGCCAGCTATGGCTACCATCAACTATACAAAAAGGAACTCTCGGCCCAGTATTTGAATCGCAACCTATACTTAGACTCAACGTCGGAACAATTACAACACTAGACTGCCTTCACACTTCAACAAGTTTAGCGGGGGTAATCATATAAATCACAGTTCCATTTATTTTCAATATGGTAATATTGCACGTCATGAAACAAAGGATTATTGGAAACTTGCTAGATTTCTCCATGACAATCAAGTTACCGCAGGTGGTTCATTGCCTTCAAGGTCTTCTCCCCTAATTGCTATTGCTACTACTGCACGCCTGTTTCATCATCTTTCACTTAAATTTTTTGATAATGTCGCATCTGATCATGTCAACATCGAATATGCCTTTCTTCACAATCTCTACGGGTATGGTGTCCAGACAAAATCGTCCTTGTCGACGGTAACACCATTTCTATCTACTAAACACACTTAACCTCTGTTATATTGTTATGTTCCATTTATGTATTTTATATATTCTCTTGATGTGAAATGTAACTTTATTTTTTATATATATCTGATCCCTTGGTTTGAGGGAAATCAATTCATAATTAAAAGAATTCTACATGGTATCATACGCCTAATCGTTCCCAATCCCCACCCCCTTCGTCTCTCTCCTGCCTCATCGTTTCCTTTCCCCACCGAACATCTTCATGGCTGGTTCTTCCTCCAACACTCTTGATGGCTCCCTATCTCTCAATTCTGCTCTTCACTCCATTCCAAATAAACTCAAATCCTCAAATTACTTAGTTTGGTGAAATCAGATGATGCCAATTTTGGCTTTTCAAAAACTCTTATCCCATGTCAATGGTACATCAGTCGCTCCCGCCGCCTCCATCATACAAGGAGAGAAAACCGCTCCAAACCCCTTGTATCTCTCATGGATCCCTGATGATCAGAAAGCCGTAATTATCTTACAAGCCTCTCTTTCGGAGGAAGCTGTGGCAGAAATACTTGGGCTTTCCACCGCTCGTCAAATCTGGGTCGCACTCGAAACCGCTTACAGTAACACATCGATTACATCGATTGAACGAGTACACAATCTCCGAGATCAACTCCGTCAGATTTCCAAAGGTACCCACCCTCTCTGTTGCAGATTTTGGTAGGCGGTTTAAGCAAGTATGTGATGAGCTATCGGCTGTCGGACATCCCGTTGATGAAACCGACAAAATATATTCATTGGTTCCTTAGGGGTCTCGGTGCCTCTTTTGATACTTTTTCGATAGCCACTCAGGCAATGCGTCCTCCCTCGGTTTTTCGTGAACTTTTGGTTCAAGCTGAGAGCCATGAACTCTTTTTTCAATCCCTTCACGGCCAGATAACTCCATCGGTTGTGTTCTCTGCTCATCAAACTCGTGCTATTACCTCTCATCGTGGACGGGGTGGTCGACAATCTCGCGGTGGTTTCTCTGCTGGTCGTGGTAGAGGAAATCGCCGTGCACCGCATTGGCAACTTTGTCGAACCGAAGGTTACTATGCAAATCTGTGCCCAAATCTTGCTTCTTATGCATCCACGGCTGTCACCACAACACCTGCAAATCTGTCTCGCACCGATATTGCTCAAGCCTTCAATGCTCAGTGTAACGTTTCATCCTCAAACCTGGATTGGTTCGTGGATACCGCTGCAACCGACCACTTAACAGCATCTCATGAACATCTTCAACATGTCTCCACTCCGTCCGGTGATCCTTACGTAACTTTTGGTAACGGTAAATCCCTTCCTGTCTCCAAAATTGGTCATACTGTTTTTAATAAACTACCTTTAAAAAATGTGTTGGTTGTTCCAAATGTTACTAAAAACTTGTTATCTGTTAGTAAACTTACCACTGACAAGTGTTTGGATGTACTTTTTTCTCAACCATATTTTTTTATTCAGGATCGAATAAGCAAACAAGTGCTAGCCCAAGGCCAATGTGAAGATGGGCTGTATGTGCTTCGTTCCGGTCCTCAGTCATTTTTTGCATCCTCAAATAAATCCTTGAAGGCGTCTTATGACTTATGGTATCTTCGGTTTGGACATGTGTCTTTTGAAACTCTTAAATTATTAAATACAATGGGTTGTTTGTCGTTTAGTTCTTTATTACCTAACCCTACTATTTGTCCATCGTGTGAAATGTCTAAGGCCCATCGTCTACCGTTTAATGATAATGAAAATCGAGCACTTCAACCACTTGATCTTATACATTGCGATTTGTGGGGACCATTCCCGGTTACCTCCCTTGATAATTACCGTTATTATGTTATTTTCGTGGATGATTTCTCCAGATTCACATGGTTCTATACTATCTTACCAATATTTATAAAACTTGTTCAAACGCAATTCACTAAAACGATCCGAGTATTTCAAGGTGATGGTGGAACAAAATTTATTAATACATATGTAACCAAGATTTTTTCCGATAATGGAACGTTTCATCGTATCTCCTGCCCATACCGAAACGCAAACACCGTCACATTACTGAAACCGGTTTGGCCATGTTATTTTCTTGCAATGTTCCCACACAATATTGGGTCGAAGCCTTTAGCTCCACAGTGTTTATTATTAACCGGCTCCCCATTAAGGTTCTTGACTCCAAATCTCCCTTTGAGACCTTGTTCTCTCGACAACCGACTTATTGTAATTTTCGTCCCTTTGGTTGTCGTGTTTATCCGTATCTTCGGGATTACTCACCAAACAAGCTTTCCCCTCGTAGCTTTCCTTGCATCTTTATGGGATACTGTTCCCAGTACAAAGGATATAAATGCCTTGATCCCGTAACCTCTCGAGTATACATTACTCGACACGCCCGTTTTGAGGAGCAAATGTTCCCATTTAATAAACACATACCTCATCTAATGTATCTACCTAACCATTGCACTCATTTGAAGCCGATTACCCTTCTGTTCCTTAACCCCCTATGAAACCCACCACAACCACCACTGAATCAAACCCATCGTGTACCTTGTGATTTTCACTCCTTCAGCCCTCCAATAGACCCTATCGACCCAGCTCCTATGGCCCAACAATCTACCAGCCCAACATCTTCTCCTATCCAACAGCCCCCTCCAACCCAGCCCATTCCCTCACAACCACCGTAGCCCACACCCCCTCCTCTTCAGCCCACTCCGCTCCAACCCACAACGTTTCAGCCCATTCCTTCACAACCTCTACACCCACCACCTCTAAACGTGAGCCTGATTCAACCGTCCCTCAAACTACTCCTAATACATCCACTTCGGCACCTACCAGTATTCCATCAAATCCTATGGTTACTCGTGCAAAGGTAGGGATTTCCAAACCCAAACATCATGCTTATTTAGCACAAACAATTAGTACTCCACTCCGCCATGCCCTTTTTTCCTCTTCCGAACCCAAAGGCTATAAGTCGGCAGCCAAACAGCACCATTGGATGGATGCAATGCATCAGGAGTTGTCTGCTCTTCATATAAATAATACTTGGACACTTGTCCCGTGTCCTGCCTCTCACAATGTTGTCGGTTCCAAATGGATTTTTCGAACAAAATATCATGCTGATGGGTCCGTTGATGGCTCAAGGTTTCACTCAAGTACCTGGACTAGACTATTTTCATACTTTCAGTCCAGTTCTTAAAGCCTCAACCGTTCGCACTGTTCTCTCTCTTGCGGTCATTAACGATTGGAACCTTCATCAGTTAGACGTCAACAATGCCTTTCTTTATGGGCACCTAATTAACGAACTTGTATACATGGAACAACCTCCTGGTTTCGCCAATCCTGCATTTCCCAATCACGTTTGCAAACTCAACAAGGCCTTATATGGTCTTAAACAGGCCCCTTGTGCCTGATTCACTCGTCTCAGTTCTTTTCTTCTCACAAATGGATTTACATGTAGCAAAGCAGATACTTCCTTATTTATTTTTTCTCCTGATTCTTGCATTATGTATCTTCTAGTTTATGTTGACGATCTGATTCTTACTGGAAATAATGAACAAATTATATCTCGCGTCATCCACACTCTAAACACTGAATTCCCCATTAAAGATCTTGGTCACCTCAACTACTTTCTTGGTCTTGAGGTCACATATACAAAAGAAGGTCTCCACCTAAGCCAGTCAAAATACGCAAATGAAATTCTTCATCGTGCCTCTCTTCAAGATTCCAAACCTGTCCATACCCCCCCTTGCGGCCAATGAATCTTTTGTCACCACTAGTGACCCATATGATGATCCTACCCAATACCGCTCCTTAGTTGGAGCTCTTCACTACCTTACCATAACCAGACCCGATATATCTTATGCTGTTAATCAACTTAGTCAATTTTTGGAGATTCCCACTATGGTCCATTTTCAGCAGGTTAAACGTGTAATTCGCTACATAAAAAACACAATTGGTTACGGTCTAAGTTTCTCTAAACCGGTTCGTGCCACCACTCTTGGATGCTCTGACGCTGACTGGGCCCGATGTATTGATACTAGGCGGTCCAAATATGGTTATTCAATCTTTTTGGGAGGAAATCTCGTATCATGGTGTGCTCGAAAACAACCCATGGTTTCTCGTTCAAGTTGCGAATCTGAATATCGTGCAATGGCCAACACCGCGGCAGAAATTATCTGGATTACTCATCTACTTCAAGAACTACATGCCCTTCCTCCTGATAGACCAACGCTTCTTTGTGACAATCAAAGTGCCCTTTTTCTCACCCAGAATCCGGTCTCTCACAAGCGGGCTAAACATATCTCTTTGGATTATCACTTCATACGTGAACTAGTATCTTCTGGGAAAATTCATACCAAGCTTGTTCCTTCCAAGCTTCAGGTTGCGGATATATTTACCAAAAGTCTTGCTCGACCTCAATTTGAATTTTTTTGTAACATGTTAGGTCTCCGCCCGCCACCGTTTCGCTTGTGGGGGGATATTAAACACACTTAACCTCTGTTATATTGTTATGTTCCATTTATGTATTTTATGTATTCTCTTGATGTAAAATGTAACTCTATTTTGTATATATATCTGATCCCTTGGTTTGAGGGAAATCAATTCATAATTAAAAGAATTCTACACTATCACTCACATTGGTGACACTACTATATATTCCCACAACTTCCGTTTCCATTTTCTAAAAATATCTTATGGGTTCAAAAATTTCAAAATCAAATTTTTTATGTTGCAAAATTATGTAAAACTAAACGTTTTTCTCTATTAATTTTTTTCCTACATATTTTTTAAATCTTCGCGTGGTGGCGCGTCTCAGTTGTCTACTATGTCAACCTCCCTCACAAGCCGCAACTTATCTCCGTGGCATAGAACCTCCTAACAGGATTGCGTGGCTTCGAAGCGGTTTTTGATCCACACTGGTTTACCACACCAACTGTCATACCATGTCGGTGGCGGAGACACCGACGTAACCTCGTTATTGTTCAATAGCTCAATGATTCACTAAATATAAAATTCATATATTAAAACATCCAATTTAAATTTTTTACAGTAAAAAATTAAGACAACAACATTGTTCATAACTTTCAAAACATAACAAAAACAAACTTCTAGCATCATGCATCCTAATACATGCTTAAACAACAAGTAATGATCATACTTCATGCTAAATTTGTACCTAAAACATTTGAGAAATCAAGTGTCAGTTACAAATGTTAGTTTTTGGTGAGTTACCATAGTTTATACACATTAGTTATATAGTTCACGAGTTTGCATTGTGATATGAACATGCTATACAAAACCAAATGTGGAAAGTAATAATGTAACTACTGGGGATGATATCCTATTTAACCGAGTTAGGCATAGTCTCAATAGTATCCTTTAATAGTTGAGTTTAGTATGATCATTGGTCGGGTGGCTTGGTTAGGTCAGTGTATCTATCACCACAAAATCATGGCTTGCAACAAGTTAATGATCATCACACACATAGTTCATACAATAGTTGAAACAAATAGTTCAATACAACATAGTTACGTAGTTCGACAATGAATATAGTTTGAAATAGTTAAAAGGTTCAAATGTTTCAGCCCCAAGTTAAAAACAAAAAACTAAACAAAAGAGTGGGGGGGGGGGGGGGGGGGGGAGTTGTAAACTCACCTTGCAGTTAGTTGGTCAGTAGGCTTACAAGCAAGAGATGTAGTACCAATCAAGCAGAACAATAAAAGTTCAACCTATGTGTATTACATATGTGTACAAGCATACGAGTGACTTAAGTTACTATTTTATGCATGTTATATGGATTCTACGTTCAATTCATGTACTTTAGTAGTTTCTTACGAAAAAGGATACTTTTGGAAATGTATGTTTTCAAACGGATTTTATGTAATTTTTGGGGTGTATACATGAATTTGTTTGACTGAGTAAATAGAGGAGTTAAGTTATGAAATTTAGAAAGTAGTTACTTATGTGTGTTAGGTTTCCCGGAATATTTTTGTTATAGTTTTTGGATTAATAGATTGTTCAATAAATGTTCGAGAACAGACTGCTGTTAAACTATGAACAATTTATAAAATACTGTAGAAAATTCCAAATAATGTAAGACTAGTTGATACTATTAGCTAAAAAATTAAACGTTACATAAAGTTAAGAATCAAGCTATGTAAGTGAGCACACATGAAGATATGGCGTCTGCAAGTCTGACTATATAATCTATCAAATGGACCGTTTTGCATTTCGGGCTTAGAAAATAGATTTGATATAGAAAATAACATCCAAAATCATGTGATTCCAACTTGCACATGAAATATAACACATTAAAGCTCATATTTGGTTATTTTGACCTTGTAATTTGAGGTTTTTTAATAGACCCATATGTAACATCCGTGAATTTACAGATGTAAACACTTTACGGTTTCGATTTAACGAGAAGTTTATGTACAAACGTATGTAATTATTCATTTATATTCTAGACAATATGATAAAATGATAACATTATATATATGTAAAACCTATACAAAACAAATAACAAAAAATGTTCATAGTTCAATAGAATTCTTAAACAAAATGAAGTAATTTTATTTTAACAATACTTTCCTAGACATCCTTCTTTTAAAACTACATTTGTGTCCCACATTGCTCCATAGGATATTTCTCAAGCCTTCAATTCATTTATAAATACAATGTGTGTCCCACATTGCTATAGGGAAAAAGTTCTTAAGCTCTTCCTTCCCTATAAATAGAACCCATTGGGGATAAGTTTCTCTTGCTCATTTCCCACTCTTGGAAGTTCAAGCTCAAGAACATCCTCCTCTCTAGTATTGAATTTTTGAAAGCTTTAGGTAGAATTTAATTTCTTTCCTTCGTTTATTTTCAGTTCTTGTGTTAAGTTCAATCCATCTTATGTATGAAAACTAACTCAAATGACTTGGTCCCAAAGACCAAAGATGAAGTTTTAAGTGTTAGATTTATGTTACATCTAGAATCACTTCATTTGGAGTTCATTTTCTATGTCAAACCCACCAAACAAACCCGAAGGGTTAATCTGTCCTTTTGACAGCAAATATGGGTGTACTTGCAGGTGACATAACTCCGTGCAAACTTAACCAAATTTGTTCATTCTTGTTTCACTTTAAACCTTTATGCGTTATATTTCTATTCCAACTTTAAGTTCATTTGCTAGGTCAAACCCACCAAACAAACTCAAAGGGCTAAATTGTTCTTTTGACATCAACAATGGGTGTACTTGCAAGTGGCATAACTCCGTGCATAGTTTTACCAAATGTGTTCATTCTTGATTTATTTTAAACCTTTATGCCTTATATTTCATTTTCAATTGGAACCACATGATTTGGATGTCATTTGCTATGTGTAACCTATTTTCTAAGCCCAAAGGGCAAATTTGTCCATTTGAAAACAAATATTGGCTGACTTGCAGATGACACCATTTCTTATGTGTTCATCCAAAATGCTTGATTCTTGACTTTCTGTAAAACTCAAGATGTTAGCTACAAGAATCAGTTGGCCTTGTATCTTTTGGAATAGTCCATATTATCCTATGAATAGTTTCCCCACAGCTGTAAAAAATGTTACTGTTTTGACAGCAATGTGTTTTTGAATTTTTATATAATAATATACATGTTCAAAAATTATAACAAAAATATTTGTATGAACCTAACACATAGAAGTACATCCTGTCCAAATTTCGTGACTTGAGGCTTCTGTTTGGTCCTTCAAATAAATTGATAAACACATGACAAAAATCTGTCCAAATCTGTTTGGAAACTAGTTAATACCTAAAAGACCATTTTGACATATAAATCTCATAACTCACATGGATTGAACTTAGGACACCTAGAGTAAGTCCAAAAACAGTAATTAAATGTAAACAAATACTTATACATGTACACTTGAACCTTAGGTTGATTGTGGTGCTTATATTGCGTGTTGGTGTTCACTTGGACTATTTACTTGTTACATACTTTCACCTACTTGCAAGGTGAGTTTACAACTCCCCCTTTTGTTTTATTTGTTTTATAACTCGGGGCTGGAACATACATCATACATTTACATTTTACAATTGTAACATTTGAGAACTGTT
>WOUH02007234.1:0-17793 GCA_009936405.2 Stevia rebaudiana
AAGCTGAACGCTTTTAGCATGTATATCAGGTTGAGTGCAGGTGGCAAGAATGGCATGTCTGGAAGCTGGCTGTGAGAATTTGAAGACTGGCATAGTTAGTAGTATGTTATGTAAATGTTTGTTTAAAGCCTACGGGCTATGTAAACGGATTTGCTTATAAATAAAAGTTTACATTTCCGCTACTATTGAGTTATCTCTATTTTAACTATAGTGCTCATGAGTAAATCCGATAAGTGACATGTCCCGGGAGACGGGCGTCACAATGATTGTTCTTCAATGTCAACACATGTGTGAATCATTAATTGGGAATTGATGATAGTGGTATTGATGTTGATCAACATCTGTATCGGTCGATGATTGGTTCTTTTATGTACTTGACTGCATCAAGACCGGACATCATGTTTGCTGTTTGCTTGTGCTCAAGATTTCAATCAAAACCCAAAGAATCTCATATGAAAGCGGTCAGAAAAATATTTCGATATCTAAAGGGTCAACCAAATTTGGGTTTATGGTATCCTTTTGATGATGAAATGTGTTTCATTGCTTATTCTGATTCTGATTATGGTGGTTGTAATTTAGACAGGAAATCAACAACTGGAGGATGTCAATTCTTTGGAAACAAGCTGGTGACATGGCAATGCAAGAAACAAAATACAGTTGCAATCTCCACATGTGAAGCAAAGTATGTTGCAGTAGCCAGTGGATGTTCACAGGTTTTGTGGATACAACAACAAATGTGGGATTATGGTTTGAAATTTCTTACAACCACAATTTTTGTTGATAATACTGCTACAATCGCAATAACTACAAATCCGGTTTCACATAAACGAACTAAACACATAGACATTAGACATCATTTTATTAGAGATTATTCTGAAAATAAATTAATTCAACTTCAAAAAGGTTGATACTTTGGATAATGTGGCAGATATTTTCACAAAAGCATTTGATTCAGCTAGGTTTTATACCTTAGTTGAAATGTTAGGCTGATTAATTTTGAATAAAACCATAAAAAGTGTGTGTGTGTGTCTAATATGATGTGAGTAATATCTGTGCATATGTGTGTTTCATATGTGGTGTGTGTATGTTTGTCTGTCTGTTTTACTATTTTAAAACTTATGATACTTCTTTTAATTCATATATAAAAGGATTATATAAATTTGGATTTGTCTTAATCAAATGAGAAATTGATATTCAAGGAAAACAAAGTAATTCTAGAAGATGAGAATAAGTTAATATAGAAATTGTTATATTGATTATACAATTTACCTTTGAAAATAGTAATAATAGTAATTACAAGTACATATCATGATATGCATAGTAGACTTGAACAATCATTGATCAATAATGAATAATTAACTATAGTTGTAAATTATTTTTATGTGTTTTCACATAATGAAAGGAGTAGTGCTTGGCCTTTACCTTGATTGCGTGGTTATTTAGCTTAGATAATTGCCAATTGTTAGAAGAATATAAATTTTAAATTGCTATGATCATGTGTTTCATTTTTGAAAAAATATATTTTGCTTTATTTTTATTTTATTTTTCTTTTTCTTCGTGTTCAAAACTTAGGCTTTCTCTGCGTATACGTCAGTATCGACCTGATTGTGAAGTTTTGAACATTTTATTTTTGTTTATATATTCTGCGCTATCTCTGCACATATGTTAATATCGACCTGATAGTGAGGATTATAAACACTTTTAAATTATATAATTTATTGCTTATTTTTGTTCATAACTTGGACTTTATCTGAGAGTATGAAAGTTTCAATCTTATAGAAAGAGTTATGGACATTTTAATAATATTTTTGCATGATCATTTCAGTATAAGGTATCATAAAATAAACACAATTGCATTATTCTAAGTCAGGAAATTCACAAAACGGGGATATTCTTGATTGTGTGGGAGATCAATGAAAATAGATTACCAAATTAAAAACTAATACGATCAGTGATTGATTGAAGATAGTTTAAATTGGATCATTATACTAGCAATCATATATGGTTTGTAAAGTTCTTAATATAATAAAAAATAGATAAGTTGTTTATATTTGATATAACAATTTCTATATTAGGCATATGTTATCATCTTTACAATTAATGTGTTTTATAAGAAAGGATAAAATATTGTTTGATTAATATAAAATGTAATTTTATATGAAGCTTTTATATATAAAATTCAAAGGAAGTATCAAAAATTTTAAATTAGTATTTTTATTTTTATTTTTATTTTTTTATTTTTTTAATTTTACATTTTTTTAAGATGTTTTTGTGTTTTATTTTTATATTTTTTGTGTTTTTGAGATAAATTCGGAATAAAATTCGAAATTAACAAAACTCAAGTTCGAACTTATTTAGCTCGAACTTATCAAAAGTTCGAAGATATCACTGGTATATATAGAATAAGTTCGAACTTTAATTCATTCTCACCTAACTTTTTTGAACTTATTCTCGATCTGTATATCGAACTTATTGAGAGACAACTGATTTCTTGCCAAATTGATTCATAAATGTGTGATTATGGCTGGTAATGCTTACATATTTGAAATCACAAGGACAGTGCGAATCTAATGATATAACCCGTGTGCCTTAATTTGATAAACTAAAAATTTGTTCATATTTCGAAACTGATTAAACATCTTGTTTCGAACTTATGTGATAAGTTCGAAATTTCATATTTTCGAAGTTAGTAACTTCGAACATATATATATTTTTTATTAAAATGTATATATATTGGAAGTTATTAATTAATAACTTCGAAAATAATAAATTCAAAGTTTATTAATTTCGAAGTTATTATTAAGTTCGAAGTACTTTCGAAATTGTTTGTACTTAGACAAATTCGAAGATAGTTCGAACTTAATTTCATTTAGGAAATTTCAAATTTACTGATATTTTCGAACTTAGACATGTTCGAAATTGTGTTCGAACTTGTTAATACTTAAACAATTTCAAAATTAACAGATTTGTTCGAACTTATCAACACTTAGTCAATTTTAAAACTTAGAATTTTTAAAAATTTTTTTTTACTAATTACTTATTCTTGTTTCATAGAGATGATCGTTTATTCAATGATAAGCACAATGTATTTGCATTATTGGATTTGAAACTTAAGGAAGCTACAATGTATCGGGATGTTATTAGATTTCTCAGACACTCGAGAATTGCTCATGCTGCCACTGCAAATCCCGTTATTATTCACGAGCACATAAGTTCTTTCTAGAGACATGTTGCATATGATAGTACAGTGAATCCTTCAGACATATTGAAGTTTCAGTTCAAGATATTCATGCGGCTTTACAATTCGATGATACTGATGCAGATCCCACTTCTATTCCAATTGCTACAGTTGCAGGAACTTTTCAAAGAATGGGTTATAATTGTCACATTGAAAGTACGCAATTAGCAAAGAAGTATCTGTACGGGCAGTGGAGATTTTTATTTCATGTAGTGATGATGGTAATGTCTACCAGGAAGTCAGGATATGATCCTTTATCAGTTGCATTTCAGGGAATAATCACTGCTTTGGTTTTGAATAAACCTTTAAACTTCAATCAGCTTATCTTTGACTTCTTGGTGAAACAAATATCTGCTGGTTCCAATGAAATATTTTTGCAATATTCGAGGTTCTTGGCAATGATTTTGGATCACAAATATCCAAATATTCCCAAAGTTGGACCACAGATCCTTATTCCGATTATGCATAAACGGATTTTTGCTGACTTCAAACCAAAGAATGGTTTGAATATGGTTGACACACCATTATTCGGTCATGTTTTGAATGAAAAATGTGTGGCCCCCACAAATGATCTCTTGTTTCATCCAGAAGAAAATGTGAACTTAGTCGCACAACCACCCGCTCAACCTCCTATTCGTCGTGCTCGACAACCTCGTCCACCTCAACTTGCACCACAAATTCAACTTCTACCTCAACCTCAACCTCAAATTCAACCTCAACCTGAACTAGTACCCCAACCACAACATGTACTTGGAATTGAACCACCACCAGTCACTGAAGCTGTTACAGATTCACTTCCCCTGAACCATTACACCGTCAATCTGCTTCACAATCGTCATCCAAAGCACCGATGGAAGGAGTAGTTGAATCAGATTCTGATTCATCTGATTCAGATTCTAATCCTGAAGATTCTTCTGTTCCACCTTTGAAACGTAAGAATGTAAAACCTGTTACAACCAGAGCAGGTGGAATATTTGTTACTTTTGAGAAACGAAGAAGATTAACTGATGATGATCTTCATCCAGATTACATTCCACCACTTTTAGTATAAATGACAGATCCGGTTACTACACCTGCTATCTTTACTACATCCACTACATCTCTGTTCACTCAAGCACAACCGACAATTGCACAAGCTTCAACCTCAGCTTCACATGAACAACAATCTGAGTTTGCAAATTTTCCACCGATTTCAGAAGCAGGTTTGAATGATATCCCTGATATAGGAAATGTTGGAAACATTGATGGTATTGACTTCACTTTTGGTCCGACTTCAAGTCAGGTTACAAAGTTACAAAATCAAGTCACTTTGTTACAATCTTAGATTGATAGTCTGACTACGGAATTGGAACGTGTTAAAAATGAGAAAGCATCAGAGGTAAAGCTTTTAATGTCCACAATTGTGTATCTGAATAAACAGATTGAACAAATGGTAATCAAAATGTATGAAAACACTGCTGCTACTACGAAAAGTGTTGAGAGTTTACATAAGCAATTGGAGGATCAACGCCAATACACAAAGACGTTGCAAAATAATGTTGGAACTGTTTTTAGAGCACATGAAGATTCAATTTTTAAAGTATTAAGGGATTTGAACTTGATGCCATCTACTCAGTGGGAAAATACATGTCAAGTAGATGCGCAAGCAAGTCAGTCAAGACCTGAGGATGATCAAGATAAGGATAAAGATGCTTCAGGATCACAACCTGCAACTGGTAATGAAACTGTTAAAGAAACAAATCAAGCTGAAACTGCAGTAACTCAGGGGGAGTCTGATCAACAGACAGATAAAGGTAAAAGGAAAAGAAAAACAGCAGAGTGCTACAGTTGAAACAGAAATGTTAGATTCTCCGAATGAATCTCCTAATGACATGATTGAAGCGCTAACCATGCTTGATGATATAAATGAAGAATTTGTTGATGATGTGGATGAAGAGTTGAAAGATACTCAATTTGATTTTGAACCAGTCTTTGATAACTTTGACAGCGTGGTAACTGAAGATTATAATTCTGACCTAAAAGAAGGTGAAAGGATTCCGGGTCCTGATTTTAAAGAAGTCAACTGGGATGACATTATCAAGCAAGATAAAGAGAGAAAAGAAGCAAGAAAGAATCAAGAAAAATTGCTTGCACATACAGGATTAAGGGGTATGTTTGAGGATAGTCAAGTACCAGTTAAGAGTCTGAAGGAAATTATTGAAGATTGCGACAACACATGGAATCGTAATTCAGAAAGAATAAAAGTTTCGGCGGTTAAGAAGTCTTATAAAAATATGCGAGAATGTATTGGTAAGATTCTCAGCTGGGCTTATGATAAAAAAAATTGAATGTGTTCATTGTGAAAAGAATGGATGGAATTCAATATCTGAAAAGAAGCATCAAATCGTTTAATCAATTTCCGGTTTGTGAACTTCAGGTTTTGGCAGATGAAAGATTGATAAATCATTCTGGAGATGATATTGCGTTGTGCAAAAAGAATATTATATGCAAAGAAGTTAAGTCTGGTAAATTTGAGAAAGTCAAACCTCAGAAGCTGAAACGAATTCCAATTCCAAACGATTTGGATTGGATAACAAGAAAACCGAGGAAAAGGTATGAATTCAAACCGGTAAAAAGTTTAGATATTCCATTGAGAGGGTTTGATATGGATATTATGAAGAATTTGAAATTATGGTATTTGAACGGAGAAACATCTGAAGCTGTGTTTTTAGATAATACAAACAAAGAAATTCTTTGGTAATCCAACAAAATTCGTTGGTTGAACGTACCAAATAATCGGAATTTTGAGCATCAGGTTCGTTGTTGAAATAAAATTTTCAAAACCTGTACACCTCGATGAAATTTTCTCAATCGAATTTAGCATTGGAGTCATCCTTAAAATTTCGAACTTAACCCAAAAATTTTGAATTTACTCAAAAAATTCGAACTTGGAGCCAAAAATTTTGAAATTGAGCCAAAAATTCGACACTGACCCAAAAATTTCGAAATTAATCAAAAATTTCGAATTAATCCCAAAAATTTCAAACTTGAGGCGTAAGTTCGAAATATGATTATGGCGGGAAAATTTCAAACTCCGAAATTCACTAAAATGATCATAAAACCTTCATTTTTTAGAGTTAGAGCTTGGATTTTATATCAATCTCTTCGTATTTGAAAGACGCACGATCCTAGCCAGTCAAATTGTTCAAAAACATCATGAATTTTGATCAGGTTTCAAGAAAACCTGGCTGAAACTTCAAGAACACCTTCAAAAACTCAATCAATCTTCAAACTTGATTGCAAAAACATGTGTAATCTAAGACCAACAGCTCTGATACCACTTGTAGGTCTGTGAGTCCATAGGAATCTCACCAAGATTAATATCACGAATACGTGCGGAATATGTAAACGGATAATCGCGTATAACAATCAATCACATATGAATTGACAACAAGAATAAGATGAAGAGAGTGTAAGAATAAAATCCATAAGATTTGCTTTTTATTAACTGATTTGATGTGAGAGTTACAATTGATCAGAAATGAAAAACATACATTGCAAATCTAAACGAAAACTATTTATACTAAATCCAATTCGAAATATTTCGAATTTGATTAAATTCGAAATTGCTAAAATGATTATTATTAAACCTAACTAAATAATTTAAATAAATTAACTTTCATTATATCAAAACAAAACAATTATATAGAAACCTATTCTAGAAACAAACACACGCGATCTTCTTTAATCTCCGAGCACTTGATAACCTTCTAGTTCCAACAGAGTGATACTAGATTCATACTTGATTATGAAATTGAATCGTATGGTTATAGACTTGTACTCGATTGTCAATTTAAAGAGTATAAGTTTTATAGAGGTGTCTGGTTTCTTGAGTTCCATTAGCTCCCTCACTAAGTGCATTGATTCACCAATGAACACTTTTTGCGGAGCTTATGGAGGTTTATTGGTTTTTGTCACATGGTTTTCCCTACTAAGTGCATTGATTCACCAATGAACACTTGTCAAGGGTTTTATTGAGAGAACCGATGTCTTTGTGTATGATTCTCCATATATTTCACTACTAAGTGCATTGATTCACCAATGAACACTTGTAGAGAAGATTATAGAGATTTACTGGGTTCTTAATATTTGGTTTCTTCCACAAACTTCTCTATCGGTGCATTGATTCACCAATGAACACCGGTCGAGGAGCTTACAGAGGTTTATTGATTCATTGTTATATGATTCTCCATAACTTTCTCTATTTGTGCATTGATTCACCGATGAACACCCGTCGAGAATATTTATAGAGATGATTGGTTTCCAAATCCACAACTTTCCTTAGGTCTCCATACGCAACGCATTGAATCACCAATGTACATCGGAGGAAGCCACAGGAATCGTCGGGAGAAAGGATCCATTTAATGAAAAGGGTGTGTACTTTTACTTCTTCCAACCTAACCACACTTTCCCAAGGGGTTGCCTAAGGTGGAGTATGATTACTATTGATTGAAGTTTCAAAGATTTTGTCATAGTATTAGTATTAGCATCATAGTTTGTATTAGTTTTTGAATTTGTAGGTTAAACACATTTTCCTGGTTAGAATCTGTTTTCATTGCATTTTAAATGTTTAAATATATGGTGTATGTAGGGCGAACCCAACCACTAGCCCACCACATTTTCAATGCAATGAAAGTTTTCTCTAAACATGTCCTACTTCAAATTCTAAAATATTCATGTAGTTAACGTAGTTAGAACGCAATAGTTGAGGGCATTAAGACATACTTACACTAGTGCATACACATAGATCGGTTGTATCTATCATAGTTCAAATACACATAAGTAGTAAATAGTTCCCATGCACATAGTGTTGATAGTTCAAATGCATGGAATGTAGATAGTTCAAGTACATATATGGTAAATAGTTCAAACATAAAATATTCCTACTTTCCCGACTAAAGTCTTTTTCCATTGTGTTCACAATATATAGGGTGTATGTAGGGAGAACCCAGCCACTAACCCACCACATCTTGTAACATACCAAAAAAAATCCTTTAGCTAGATCCTAAATTAATAAACACATAACACACTATCATAGTTTGAATGGTTGTATGCAATGAAATGTAAAGCACATAAGTTTTGTAGTTGTGCCCGAAATATCGAGTATGATTGTCTTTTATGTTTTACATAGTACTTTAAACACTGGTTACCAGCACTCTTGTTTACGTGTAAATTCACCATTACGTTGGCCACCATAATCATCAATTTACCTTACACAATCGCTCTTTTTTTCCTTTGTCTCTAATACTAGTATTTAGTGTTAAGTACATTTACGAATTGTATGAAGGGTACAATCATGCGGAAACAGAAACGTACTAGACACGTAATAGTTTAAATAGTTTAAACATTGAATTTTGTAAATGGTAATTGGAAAGAAGACAGAGATCTCATTAATTCTCGAGTTTAAAAGTTTACATAATAGTTCTCAAAACATTTTCGTCTTTCCTGTCGTCGCTACTCACTGGTTGTATTGGTGTCGTCATTGGAAGAATGTTCGTGAGTTGTTGATATGTTAGATAATTGGAGTACAAGACGGGGGCAACGGTTGAAGAGATTCGACCTTGAATCATAATTTGAAGAGCTTGACTGTTTTGGACTATGTCTCGATTCGTTTGGTTGACTTGGCCGTAGTCTGGTTGTCGGTTTGCCACGCATATGTTTCTCGTATGACCATGGTTCCCACAATTGTTGCAAAGGCAATACAGTACGTTGGTCGGGTGGTGAAATTGACATATGTTGCATGGCGGTTGGTTCCCAAAGTAAAGTTTCTTGTCTGGTCATATATCATGAGAGCTTTGAAACTTTCCCAAGTTAGAGTCATAGCAGCTTTGACCGCACAGATTCTCTTCTCCACATTCCACCAAGTCGAGGCTCGGTTTTGAAGAATGTTGGCGTCGTATTCCACGTGGAGGTTGTCGGGGAACTTGCTATGAAGGAAGGTTTTCTCGATGCTTTCGAACCATTGTAGTGAGGTAGTGGCTCCTTCGATACCAAAGTGTGGTTTGGGGTTTTAAGAGTCGAAGTGCTTGAAGGTACAAACGCCGCATTCACATTGTGGTTATTGTTATTGGTCATTTGTTCGAGTTGGACTACGAGGTTAGGTAAAACAGTTGCCATTTGTTTAGAAATAACGTCGGCAAGCTTTGACTACTCGGACGATGGTTGCGTTGACTTAGTGGAGGCATTTTAAATATAAATAATTGAGGTTTGGGTGGATACAAAATATCCATAGGTTTATTTTGAGGAAAAATGAAGAGATTAAATGATGTATATGGATCATAACCAATAATGATTACTTTGACATATCAACGTGGTTAAGGTTACTTTTAACAACGATGAGAGACATGTTTAGCCTATAAGTGATCACTCACTCTAGATATCCCCAGGAAAGCATGACAGGTCCTTCGGTAGATTAGGATTTATACGAAGTGCTTTCCTAGACAGGACACCCAGAGTACATGCAATCACCCTTCTAGCTTACACATGTCCCAATTGTTATCAAGAACCCTAAGACCTTA
The DNA here is from genome assembly GCA_009936405.2 of Stevia rebaudiana. Lineage (NCBI taxonomy): Eukaryota > Viridiplantae > Streptophyta > Magnoliopsida > Asterales > Asteraceae > Stevia > Stevia rebaudiana. The sequence goes on from WOUH02007234.1 coordinate 9,796, forward strand.
ATGAGATCTTCATATTAGATTAGACACATGTCTAAGGAAGGTTTCAAAAAAAATCATTTTATTAAATTTCATTCCCCAAGCGTAAATTGTGGAGATAAGAATAAGGATCGTGATAAAGATAAAGACAATGAATGTAAACACATAGGGGAACACGTAAGCATATATAAGCACATAAGTTATTTTCATGCAAGCTTAGGTCGTAGACTAGATTATTATTCTAATAACCTTATTCCCTAAAACCAAGGCTCTGATACCAATCTGCCACACCCTACCGATGGCGGTAACACCTGTGTGACCTCATGATTGTTCAATAGCTCAATGGTTACTAATAATGAGTTTCATAGATTAAGTAATCAAGTTACATTGTTTTACATCTCAATTTACAATCAAACTAAAACAATGTTGTACAATATCAATTAAACAAAACAAATCATCTTCTAGCTATTCATGGATCCTAATCAACTTCAATTAACATAATCATCAAGCTTCGCATTTAATTGTACCTGAAACATTGGGAAATCAAGTGTCAACTACACACAGTAGTTGGTGAGCTACAATAATTTATAAGCAATAATAAATAGATTCGATAGTTTAGCAATGTGACTTGAACATGTTATGTAAACCAAATGTGAAACTAATAATGTACTATTGGGGATCAAAACCTTAGTTTAACCGAGTTGGGGTATATCAAACACTACCCTAGTTTAGGAGAATATCAAACACTACTCCTTATATAGCTTATGTGTGGTCATCGGTTGGGTGGCATGGTTACAACAATAGATCTATCACCACACATTGTGCCTTGCAACAAGTTAATGATCACACACATAGTTCATACAAGAGTTTAGCAAGTAGTCCAAACAACATAGTTCAAATAGTTCAACATCGCATATAATTTATAGTTTCAATGTTTCAGCCCCGAGTTAAAAAAAAAAAGGTAAGGTAAAAGGGGAAGTTGTAAACTCACCTTGCAAGTAGGTGACAATAGTATAGGCAAGTAATGTAATCCAATAGTAGCGAAAGTCCGCTACTATAACGTTACCCTAAAATCGGAATATGTGTAAATGCGCATTCGTATAATGTAAATATGTATTTTGTATTGTGTAAATAATTATTTAATAAAGGTTAGTTATTAGATAATTATTAAATATTTCATCGAATATTATTTATTGGTTAAATAAATAGAATTAATATGTAATTTTTCCATTTAATAAGTATGAATTCCCATTAATTTATCTAGTTAGAACAAATGAGTTTTAAATCTTGATCATTAGTAAAAATGTAAAAAAAATAAATGTTATATAATATTCCAGAATGAGTAATCCTCTGAAAATTTATAATCTTATTTTTGTAAATCGTTTATTTATTGTTTTATAAGTTTTAAATAGTTAAATAAATTGAACAATTATGTTTTTAATTGCTAATATATCTAAAACAGAAAGTTTAAGTTTTTATAAAATTTCCAGAAGTAAATATGAATTTCTGGATTTTTATAAAAACCTTTTATTTATAATTTATTGATTTTATTTAACTATTTATTAATTTAAATAGCCAAATAATAACTCTTAACTATAAATATTAATTTTATACACCAAAAATCACATTATATGTTCTAACATTGATATACAAGTTTCTAAAATCTTTATAGATTTTATTTCATAGTTTTAGTATTTATTTTATAAAACCGAAAGTTGTTTCATAAAATACTGTTTTGAAAACTTTTGTCAAAATTTCGGATTTTATTTTTATTAGATAGGAAATTAAATTATGAAGATTTTGATATAAAGTTGGTAATTTTTGGATAAGGAATAAATTAGTTATGAATTTAAAAAGTGTTTGTTTTTATAAAACCTAACACTGTTTTATAAAATACTATTCTGAAATTTCTTAAATAAATTCCAATTATATTCTTATTGTGTGGGAAATTTAATTAAGAAAATTTTGATATAAAGTGGGTTAAAAATGGATAAGAATTGAATAAGTTATGATTTATTTTAGTTTTAACATTAAAAAGAAAAAAATAACAAAAATAAACGAACGGTAAAAAAAGGGGACCGGCCGAAGAGTGGAGGCCAACCGGAGTCGAACCCAGGTCTCCTCGGTGGTAGTCCTGAGTGTTAACCATTGCACAAAAGGGGTTACTTTGAAGTGTTTGCCGTTTTTAATTATATTTAAACTTTGTTTCAAACTGATCCAGGTTTTGGTTTAAGCATTCTGACGAACAGCCCGGTAAATCGGATACTCAGTGTGACGAACTCCCCAATTGATTTGGGGCTGGTTTCTATTGATCTAAACGAGCATAATGGAAGTGTTACCGTATACTGTGGTTGACGAGAAGGTAGTTCCCCGTCAAGTTGCATGTCGATCCAAAAATGGTGATGTTCGAGCTCGAGGGGCTGTTGTTCGTCGTGTGTAATGTTTGGGATGGAGTGAAAAAGTGATAGAGTGAGGTCGAGTGGTCTTTTTATACCCGATTAGTACTAGGTTCAAGTGTACTTCACGCGGGATCCGGTTTTGAGTTTTAAAAGTTTTAAATCTGTTGGAGGGATATTAATTTAAACGATTAATGAACCGAAGGATTCGAGATGCCTTGGGGGCTGTTTACGAGTGAAAGGTGGTAACCGAGGAGCATTAAATTGGTGTTTTAATGGTGGTTGGGGCTATACGTGAAGAAAAAGATCCTCAACCCGTGGGTTCGGATCTGGGCTGCATGGAGAACAAAAAAAAAGGAAAAGGTTTAGGGACTTATACACTTTTAGCCCCAGTGGTTTTAAGTTACTAAAAGGAGACACCATGTTGGGTTTAAATGTGTTTTGAAGTTTCATTCTTTGTATTTTAACCACTGAATCAACTAGCCTTAAAATCCTTTATAAAAAGGTTATATTTTCTTGATTTCTTTTGTAACTTTAAATTTATAAAGTCACCCCTTTACAAATTCTAAGCATTTGAGTAATTACTTTTAATTTGTTTTATGGTTATTGGATTTTGTTTCATTGAATTATTAGTTTATGTATAATAAAATTGGTTTACGCACCTAAGGAAAGCATGACTTTCATTACGTAATATTTGTCGCACACAAAATAATTAATACGAAATAGCTAAATTTGGCGAATGTTACAGTATCCCCTAGTTGAGGGAATTTCGTCCCGAAATTTAAATTAAAAGGAGGTTTTACAGATGGTTGTAGGTGTAGATGATACTTTTAGATATCGAGTGTGTAGGTCTGTGAATCCGTAGGAATCTCACTAAGATTAATATCACAAATATGTGTGGAATATGTAAACGGATAATCGCGTATAACAATCAATCACATATGAATTGACAACAAGAATAAGATGAAGAGACTCTAAGAATAAAATCCATAAGATTTGCTTTTCATTAACTGATTTGATGTGAGAGTTACAATTGATCAGAAATGAAAAACATACATTGCAAATCAAAATGAAAACTATTTATACTAAATCAAATTCAAAATATTTCAAATTTGATTAAATTCGAAATTTATTAATAAGTTCGAACATGATCTGTTTCGAACTATTTCGAAACTGAATTCGAAATTGCTAAAATGATTATTATTAAACCTAACTGAATAATTTAAATAAATTAACTTTCATTATATGAAAACAAAACAATTACATAGAAACCTATTCTTGAATACAGACAGTCAAAAACTTTTGAAACTCGTTTTGCTTCTAAAAGATGATCTTTATGAAACTGTATTGTTTTCTCGTTCAGCACTTCAAGTCTGATTCACTGAGATTTATCAAATTGATCGGATCTGACAATCTGAGGATTTCTTTGTTCGTATTATCTAAAAACACAACTTGAGATGTCTCTCTGTCCAAATACCACAATTTCAAAATTTTCATAATATCCATATCGAACCTTCTCAGTGGAATATGTTTTAAACTTTTTACCGGTCTATATTCATACCTTATCCTCGGCTTTCTTGTTATCCAATCCAAATCATTTGGAATAGGAATTCGTTTTAGCTTCTGACGCTTAATCTTCTCAAAATTACCAGACTTGACTTCTTTTCGAATGATATTTTTTATACACAGCGCAATATCATCACCCGAATGGTTTATCAACCTCTCGTCTGCCATAACCCGGAGTTCACAAAGTGGAAACTGATTACACGACTTGATAATTCTTTTCAAATATTGAACCCCATCCATTCGCTTGATTACAAACACATTCAATTCTTTGTCATAAGCCCAGTTCAGAATTTTTCCAACACATTCTCGCATATTTTTATACGACTTTTTAACTACTGGCACGTTGACTCTTTCGGAACTACGTTTCCATGTGTTGTCACAAACTTCGATGATTTCTTGCAGACTTTTAACCAGAACCTTACTATCTTCAAACATATTCCTCAAACCTTCATGTGCAAACAATTTCTCTTGCTTCTTTCTTGCTTCCTTTCTTTCTTTATCCTGTTTGATAATATCATCCTAGTTTACTTCTTTAAAATCAGGAACTGGAATCCATTCACCTTGTTCTAAATCAGAGTTATAATCCTCAGTCACCACATTGTCAGAGTTATCAAAAACCGGTTCAAAATCAAATTGAGTATCTTTCAACTCTTCATCAACATCATCTATAAACTCATTATCTATATCATCTCGCCCGATCAAAGCTTCAATCATGTCATCAGGAGAATCAGAGTCTTCAACTGCAAAACTTTGTTGTTTTTCTTTACCTTTTCCTTTATCAGTCTGTTGACCAGACTCCCCCTGAGTTCCAGCTTCTCCTTGAGATACAATCAGCAAAGCTTTGTCTACTACAGTTTCAGATGGCGGTTGTGATCCAGAAGCGTCTTTATCTTTATCAGTATCATCATCCTCAGGTCTTGATTGACTTGCTTGCGCATCTACTCTACACGTATTCTCCCCTTGAGTAGATGGCAGGAAGTTTAAATGCTTCAAAATTGTAGCAAGTGACTCTTCATGTGACTTCAACGCCGTACCAACTTTAAACTGCAATACCTTTGTATATTGACGTTTTTCTTCCAGTTGTTTATTCAAAGTTTCAACACTTTTAGTAGCAGCTGCAGTGTTTTCATTCATCTTTTTCACCATTTGCTCAATTTCATTATTAAGAAATACAATTTTAGATTTTAAAACTCGGACCTCTAATGCCTTTTTAGTTTTAACACGTTCTAATTCAGAAGACAAGCTATCAACCTGAGATTGTAGCAAAGATACTTTATTTTTCAAATTGGTGACTTGACTTCAAGTAGGTCCAAAAGTGAAGTCAATGTCATCAATATTTCCAACATTTCCCATACCAGGGATATCATTCAAACCTGCTTCTGAAATCGGTGGAAAATTTGCAAACTCGGATTGTTGTTCATGTGAAGTTGAGGTTGAAGCTTGTGAAATCGTCGGTTGTGCTTGAGTAATTGGAGATGTTGTAGATGTGGTAAAGATTGCTGGTGAAGTAACAGGAGCTGTGATTAGTACTGATATTGGTGGAATGTAATCTGGATCGAGATCATCATCGGTTAATCTTCTTCTTTTCTCAATTGTAACAAAAATTCCACCTGGTTGTAACAAGTTCTACATTCTTATGTTTCAAAGGTGGAACAGAATAATCCTTCAGGATCAGAATCAGAATCTGAATCTGATTCAACTACTCCTTCCATCGGTGCTTTGGATGACGATTATGAAACAGGTTGACGGTGTAATGGTTCAGGTGAAGGAATTGGATCAGTAACAACTTCAGTGACTGGTGATGGTTCAATTGCAAGAGTAGGTTGTGGTTCAGATACATGTTGTTGTTCAGGTTGTTGTGTAGGTTCAGGTTGTTGTGCAGGAATGGCTTGAGGAGCAGGTGGAGGTGGACGAGGTTGTCGAGCACGATGAACCCTTGGTTGAGCTGGTGGTTGTGCAACAAGATTAACATTCTCTTCCGGATTAAACCATAGATCATTTGCCGGACCCACAAAGTTTTCATTGATTACATGACCAAACAACGGTGTATCATCCGTGTTTAAATCATTCTTTGGTTTACAGTCAGCAAAGATCTGTTTATGCATAATCGGAATACGGACTTATGGTCCAGCTTTGGGAATGTTTGGGTATTTGTGATCTAAAATCATTGTCAAAAACCTTGGGTATTGCAAGAATCTTTCATTGGATCCGGCTGAAATTTGCTTAACTAAAAAATCAAAAATCAACTAACTGAAGTTCAAAGGTATATTCCTAACCAACATAGTGATCATTCCATGAAATACAACTAATAAAGTATCTAATCCTGACTGACTTCCTGGTAGACAATACCATCATCACCACGTGAAATAAAAACGCCATTGCCCATACAGATACTTCTTCGCTAATTGTGTACTTTCAATGTCACCATTATAACCCATTCTCTGAAAAGTTCCAGTTATTGTAGCAATTGGAAAATGAAGTGGGATCTGCATCAGTATCATCAAAATTGTAAAGTAGCACGAATATCATAAACAGAAACTTCAATCTTGATCATTTACTCTTGAATGAATAACCGCAGGATTCACTGTACTATCATAAGTAGCATGTCTCCAGAAAAGAACTAATGTGCTCATGAATGATAACAGGATTTGCTGTAGCAGCATGAGCAAAGTTGGAACCCGAATATTATCAAGTGCTCGGAGATTAAAGAAGATCGTGTGTTTTTGTTTCTAGAATATTTTTTTATGTAATTGTTTTGTTTTGATATATTGAATATTAATTTATTAATTTATTTAGTTAGGATTAACGTTTAGATTTAATCAAGTTAGTCATTTCAAAATTAGTTTCGAAATAGTTCGAAACTAATTAAGTTTGAAACATCTTCGAACTTAATTAGTTTCGAAATATTCCAAAACTGATTAAATTCGAACTTAATTAATAAGTTCGATTATATTTGAACTTATTAATTAATTTCGAATTTAATCAAATTCGAAATATTTCGAATTTGATTTAGTATAAATAGTTTTCGTTTTGATTTGTAATGTAAGTTTTTCATTTCTAATCAATTGTAACTCTCACATCAAATCAGTTAATGAAAAGCAAATCTTATGGAGTTTATTCTTACATTTTCTTCATCTTATTCTTGTTGTCAATTCATATGTGATTGATTGTTATACGCGATTATCCGTTTACATATTCCGCATGTATTCGTGATATTGATCTTAGTGAGATTCCTACAGATTCACAGACCTACAAGTGGTCTCAGAGCATTATGTTCTAAGATCAAGCGTTTGTATCAATTGCATCATCAAAGAATGACGATTTGAAGATTTTCAAGTTTTTCTCAAAGTTGAAGAATATTTGATTCAAGATAGATCAATTTCATGATTTTGGATTGATTAGAAGTTTATTGTGATCTTCTGATTTTAAGAATTGAAGGATTCAAAGATTGAAGATTGGAAAGAAATCGATGAATTTGCATGAGTTGCATGAATATTGAAGATTCTTTGAAGATTCCTTGAAGATTTTTCCTCCAAAATTTACAAAGCTTGAAAGATTCAGCACCAATTTCAAAATTGTTGTTAATTTCGAAAGTTTTCAGGATTCAAATTCGAACTGTGACGCCCGTCTCCCGGGACACGCCACGCCATCGGATTTACTCATGAGCACAATAGTCAAACAGAGATAACTCAATTGCAGCGGAAATTTAAACTTTTATTAATAAGTAAACTCGTTACATAGCCGAAGGCTTTAAGCAAAATTTACATATCATTATACTAAACAATGCCAGTCTTCAAAACTTGCAGCCATCTTTCAAGTATGCCCTTGCTGCCATCTGTACTTAACCTGATATACATGCTAAAAGTGATCAGCTTAAGCTGGTGAGTTCTAAGTTTGAATATCTTTACAAATAGTTATCCGTACTTAACTTTATATCAATTAAACGTTCACAAACATTTATTAACCAATATCAATTCGTAACTGTTAATCAAAACAGGTTTTATCAACAAATAGGCAAAGTAATTCACTACAGTGATTTCCTTATATACTAGCAGCACGC
>WOUH02007241.1:0-17790 GCA_009936405.2 Stevia rebaudiana
GGGGGGGGGGGGGGGGGGGGGGGGGGGGGGGGGGGGGGACGGTGTTCCCGATCGGGGCCGACCCCTCCCGACTCCCACACCGTGTCCTCTAATGTGTATTTGGAACTACTTAGGATATTGATGGTTTATATGTAAAATTATAAACATTAGTGTCCATGCACGTCGCGACACAATTAAATTAAAAAGCATATTAGTCTCTCTTATATTAATATGTTGTGACATGCGATCCTCGTACCCTTCTTTTCTGCTTTCATGGGGTGCCACGTGTTATGATTGATTAGAGCTAATGAATAAAGTTGTAAATAGGAAATTCAAATCTCAAACCGAATCGTTTGAATCTCAAACATATCAAATCAATTAACTTCCATTGGCCAACGAGCTTTTGGTTCAATGACACAGGGAAATGAGAGATACGAGGTTGGGACTGAAATGTCTCTTGTTCAAATCATATTCTTAACATGAGGTTTCTCTAATCGCATAGCTTAAGTAGGTGGATTTTCTCTTGAATTTGATGTGACTGATGTAGGAGATTTTTTTTAAGAACGTGTTAGCTGATCGACCGTACTTTCTGTGATTGTGATGGTAAGAGTTATAAACATAAACCACGATTATTATGTTGAGAAAAACTAGAGCAAGCCCCTTTTAAAGTTGTAGATGTGATTTTATACCTTCTAAAATTAAGCTTAATCTCTTTAAATAACGTGGTTGAGTAATCTTCATAATTTTTTATTGTTTTTGAACGGCAAGTAATCTTCATATTAATAGATAGTTACATACCAAACCATCAACCGTTACCAGCCACCCTGCGAACCACAGCCCGTCCATACGCCATGATACGCGTCGTCTTCCTTACAAAACATTTTCCATCGGGGAGATGCCGGAAAATACTAAGTCCGACGGTGGTGGAGATGACGGACCTTGGTGGAAGAAGGTGTTCGATTGGGAAGAGGCTAAGAATCAGATCTTATTCTCCCTCCCTTTGATCCTAACCAATGTCGCCTATTATTTGATACCAATAGCATCCGTCATGTTCGCCGGCCACCATGGAGAGGTTGAGCTCGCCGCCTCTAACCTCGCCAACTCGTGGGCCACCGTCACCGGACTATCGTTCATGGTTAGTTGTTGTTTCTTCTATCAATTGCAATCCGAAATTATGTGCGAATTGAAACCGTAAACCTAGATTAACTAAAATGCGTCATCATAGGGTTTTGCCTCATTATTAAACTTATTCCTTACATAATCGAGTAATATATTGGTTTTGATTGTGTTTGACGAAAAATGTCTCCTTCAATTCGTGTAATTTGTGGGAATTGGTATTGTAATCTGAAACACAGATATGATACCTTTGGGTTAACATTTTCAGGAACTACTTTACATCCTTGATTAGCATACTGATTTTTTGTTATTTATCTTGTTTCGAATGGTGTGTGGTCTAAATCGTTAGATAATAGAACATTTTGCCATAAACAGCAGAAAATATTCAAATTACTTGATAAAATTGACAGTCAAAATGGCAAAAAGATAGTAAGATGATTGATTACACATGGTGAGTTAATACTTTTTATTTGATCAGGTTGGATTAAGTGGTGCATTGGAGACATTTTGTGGGCAAGGATTTGGGGCAAAACTTTACAGAATGTTGGGAATATATCTACAAGCAGCTTGTTTAATTTCCATTTTCTTCTCCATCCTCGTCTCAATTCTCTGGTTTTTTACCGAGCCGATCTTAATTCTACTCAAACAAGATCCTCGTGTATCCAAATTGTCTGCACTTTATATTAGATATCTTATTCCTGGGTTATTTGCATACGGACTTTTGCATAACTTATTAAGATTTCTCCAAACACAATCCGTTGTATACCCTTTAGTTTGGTGTTCATTAGTCCCGTTAATTCTACATATCGGTATTACTTATGTACTCGTGCATTCCGCGTCTTTGGGTTTTGTTGGAGCCCCATTAGCTGTTTCAATTTCATTGTGGATCTCGGTAGTTATGCTTGCAGGATATGTGCTTTTTAGCGGTCAGTTTAAGGAAACATGGCTAGGTTTTTCGGTGGATTCATTTAATTATGTTTTTGTCAGCTTAAAGCTCTCTCTTTCCTCTGCTGCTATGGTTTGGTTGGAACTTCCATATTCTTTCAAGTTTTGATGACATATTCGCATAATTCATAGAAATTATGATGATGCATTGTGCATTAAAGGTGGTTTTTTTTTTTTTTTTTTTTTTTTTGCAGTTTAGAAATTTGTGCTTTTGAGTTACTTGTGCTGCTAGCAGGGGTTTTACCAAATTCAGAAATATCGACTTCATTAATTGCAATGTGGTAAGAAAGGGTTTTTTGAGGGGTAACTTTATAAAAATATAATCAACTTTCAATTTTGTTCTTATCAAGTCACTCATATTTTTTTTTGTACCAATTGGGTCACTCATACTTGTTTTTTGTTCCAATTAGGTCACTTAGCTTTAAATAAGTGTTCCAATACTACACATTTTACCTACAACATTAGGTTATCATGTCATTTGATATTTTTTTTTTTACCTCTTTTTTAAATTTTGGTGGTTGATTATATGAATAAAAAATAAAAAATAAAATAATTCTGTAGGTAAAAGGTATATGATTGGAACAAAGGTGAAAATTGGTTACATTTCTATGATATTTTCCCTTTTTTTAATCACTTAAAAGTGCTTTTTGCTTGTGATTTTTTATAATTACAGTCAGCCTGATAGATTTGTAAAAACTACATTTAAGATTTGTTGTAAGAGTTTTGATTATTTTCTAGTCAACTGATTATTTAACTATAAGAATCATAATCTTTATGTCAGTGCAAATACAGAAGCGATCGCTTTCATGTTTACATACGGGCTCAGTGCTGCTGCAAGGTTAGATGCACTCATCATACTCCATTCCAAAAAAAAATTATACATTTAATTTAACTTTTAAATCAATAAAATTTTACAACATTATTAAATTGACAGCACACGCGTGGCAAATGAACTAGGAGCTAGGAATGTTAATGGCGCTAAGCATGCTATGGCTGTGACACTAATGCTGTCTGTCATCCTTGCACTTGCTGTCGTTTTAGCACTTGGGTTCGGTCACAATATTTGGGCTAACTTTTTTAGTGGCAGTCGTGTTATCACAAACGAATACGCTTCAATGACACCCCTCTTGATGATCTCCATCATTCTTGATTCTATTCAAGGAGTCTTATCGGGTAATATTTGAATAAAACAAACGGGTTATTTACTTATTTCTATTACTGGTTGGGTCAAGTTGACCCACAAACACTTGTAGCGAATATCTGGATAAAACAAATTAAGACGTTGTGTACGACATATTGCACCTGTTTGAGATAAAATATAACCAAATTCATGTACTCGTTAGTAAACGGGTCAAACTTGGAATATGAGGTCAACGACTCAACGGGTCATAATTTTGCAGGAGTTGCAAGGGGATGCGGTTGGCAACATCTGGCTGTGTATATTAACTTAGCGATGTTTTATTTCATTGGCATGCCGGTTGCAATTACCCTTGCTTTTCCAATGAATCTACACGCAAAGGTGAAGCTTTAATGTATAAGAATACGCGGTTTGTTTGACCATGTTTGGGGTTTAATATTATATCATGTGGTTTATGTTGCATGTTTAGGGGTTATGGATTGGCTTGATATGTGGTCTCGCGTGTCAAACTTGTAGCCTTTTACTACTTGTGCGTCTTAGCTCGTGGAAGCGAGTGGACCTCGGTGATAGCAACAGTTTAGACAACGAGGTTATAGCTTGATCGTCGTGTTTCTAGTCAAATTAAAAGCTCAAAGATTGAAAATTTGTGTAGGAACTCATGTTTTGTTGTAAGAATATGTATATATGTCGTGTCACTTAAATGATAAACGTGTTAAAATAGGTCAATTTAGTTAGATTTGATAACTTAAAACGGATTCAAATGCACCCACACCACCCCCTGCTTATGTCACACACCACCTTATCAGGATGACACCGTTGCCGTCCCTTCTGTCCGTCGTTGCTACTAGTCGTCTACAAATATTATCTAGAAAAACCTGGATTCTCTTTGAGTGCAACTCACCTGACTATCACTGAGGAACCCATTTGATAAAACCCCCTTAGCGCGCATAGCAATTGCTCTTGTTCAAACGCAAAACCTCTCACTTGAGAAGTCACTGCAGTACCACCTAGACAGAACAAAAGTCCATTGGTAGAAAACCTAGACAGCAGGTGACCTTATTTTTTTTTCTAAAGCTAAAAATGTGTAGGGTTTTTAAAACTTTTAGTTTTGACCCGAAATATTTTTATCTGTTACCTCACATGCAACTATGGCTTGCATTACCTAAAAATCATCTTCATTGTCCCTTCAAATGGGATTACGAAGGATTAATTACATATATTCAATTATATACCCAACCTAAAATTTAATTTAATTATAAATCCAATCTAAAATTTAATTTCAAGTATATCTCTAATTTATGGGTTTATTTGACGTTTTTAGCTTTAAGTAAGGAAATATATGTAAATTAAACTTTAAATTGGGTATATTAATGTGATTTATGAAGTTTGTAAAGTCATATATGTGATTGCCGCTTATTTAAATGTACAGAATAAATTAATTTACTTTTAACGCATGTAAATTATAAAAGTTAGTAAAATTATCAAATATCAGCTACAACCAAACAAGTCTAAGGGGGAGGGGGAGCGTACTCCTTTCCCTTGCCCTTAACTACCTCATCTAGCTAATCAGAATTGCCAACTCATAATTACCCTAAATTACCTAAGTGGTAGTGTCACTTTTTCCAAGTACTCTCATTCATTTTCATTTTTTTTCTATTTGAAAAACACACACGCAACACCTTTGTCGCATGGTGTCGTAGTTGGCTCTAAACGGGTCAAAGTTTTAATTGATCTTGTAGAGACTACTCGTATGGGTCGGGTGGAAGTTGCATTTGATGCATATAATAATAATGTAGGGGAAGGTTCATTGGGGAGCCATAAAAAAAAAAGAGGAACTGGGGAACACTTGTGGACCGTTCATCTTTAGTAAAAAAAAAAAATCCAGCACAAAAAAAAAATCTAATAAAAAAAAAAATCCAGTACAAAAAAAAAATCCAGTACAATTTTTTTTTTAATCCAGTACAAAAAAAATAATCCAGTACAAAAAAAAATAATACAGTACAAAAAAAATAATCCAGTACAAAAAAAAAATAATTCAGCACAAAGGTTCCACAGTTCCCTCTTTTTTTATGGTTCCCAATGAACCTTTCTCTAATAATGTATTATGTATCGGTAGAATTTCATTTGGTGTGATCAAAAAGTAGGTCGAGCTTGAAGCCCCTCTTCTCGAACAAGACTCACCTCCTCTCAAACTAGAGCCTCATTTGGTTGCACCAATTTGTGAGTTTTCTGAACCCATGGAAGTGAATTTGTTTTTTAGTAAAATGAGTGTATAATGTTTTTTTAGGTGTAAAAATGGTGAAGAGTTTAATTGTTTAAATAGAGGGAAAAAAAGTACTTTTATTTATTTTTATATTTTTTAATGTTTTAACTAGCCAAGGGTTAGGTTACCCACCACATTCAAGGCCTCTGAAAACTATCTTTTCATTCCAAAGGTTACATCTACCCGTGGATCATAACCGCTCACCTTACTCGCGTGGGTGGTGACAGTGTAGTCACATACTCGCACAAAATCGTGACCCCTTACCCGTATACGTCCCCTCCTTCTAAAGTTGCATAACAAGGGAGTAAAGCTCTGATCATTGCATGAAGAAATAGACAAAATACGGTGCTATCTTTTTTTTCTGTGGGTGAACCCGACAGGTCCATTGGTCTATATTCGGACATGATTGCGAGTTTGCAATGATATAAATAACTAATATGTATCGATCTTTGAGTTTGCATCTGTTTATTCATTTTTTTCTTGAATGACATGCGTTTGGTCACTTATTTTGATGCGTTTGCTTTGGAGTTTTTTTATACACGGGTGAATTTGGTTTCTTGTTAATGTTAACAATAATAAATTTCATTATGTTGTTGCGAGACAAGTGTTAGAGACACATGAGCTCAATCTCCAACAAAAATATATATAATGTAATTTGTGAAAAGAATTAGAGGGTGTATTTGCTATTAAAAAATTATTATTATTTAATTATTTTAAACATTTTTATTTACTAGAATTTCAACTAATTTATGTGTATCTTTCATAATCTTTTGAATCTAAGAAATTAAGACTATGTAGTGTACAATTAGGAGTGAGTAGAATAATAAACACATTATGTCTTTCTTATTATTTATATTTTCATTTAGCTAATCAGCATTTGCCAACTAATAATTACCCTAAAATAAACACATTTTGTCTTTCTTATTATTTTTACTATTTGAGATCTATTCTATTGCTACTCTTAAATTACACCGAAATACTTATTTGTAAGAGATTTAACTTATGACTTTTCATTCTATGAGGCAAATCTCTACAAAGTAGGCTAACCCCACATATGCAATTTACTTGTCTAAATAATGTTCCATTCTATCTTTTAGGTCCCGACTTCACCTCGAAACATCGTTATCTCCTTCCCATCTGACTGACCACCCCACCACGACTCACCATCCCCACCATCGACTCACTGTGATCATCTCCATCACCATGATAGGGTTTGAATGGCAAAAAAATATGTTGAAACCCACGTCGTAGACGCTTCATCACCATCTTCATCTTCGAAACGGCATCACCATCATTTCAGGAATGTTGATGGGCAAGGGTTTGAATGACAAAATCGATCGGATAGGTTGATCTCAATTCTTCATCACGAACTACATCACCATCTTTTCATCATCTCCATCTTTGTCGATTTTAGTCCCGACGAAATATGGGTTTAAGAAAGTAAGAAATGAAAACAAAAATATGTTTCATCTCCATCTGTGTTGATTTGTGGGATGAATTTTAGATAGAGTAAGGGATGAATCTGGTTTTTAGAAAGTAAGAAAGAAAAGAAATTGATGGATTTTTTAATGGAGTAAACTGCAATTTGATCTTCATTTTTATTGGTTAGGGACTCAAATTGTAAATGGTAAAGGGTGTAATAGTCATTTATCCGATTTTCTAACAACGTCATGACGGTAGCCACAGGGACTCAATTGACAAAACTGAAAACCACTGGGACTCATATCACAACTTCGATGCGGTGACAAAATCAAAAACCACTTGAAGATATAACCCTAAGATATATAATTCTATTTCTAATCACCAGAATAGATTGACGCAGTGGGTGCCATCTATGAGGGAACGGGACGTCGGGACTAGTGAAAAGGGGGACCGATCGTCAGGACTAGTGAAAAGGGGACCGATCGTCAGGACTAGTGAAAAGGGGGCCGATCACCGATGGACTTACGTTGGGTATCAAATATCCACGAGACATACCAAAGAGAATGAAAATCACATCAGTCGAAGAAATTAAGCAGGAGACTTCTTTCATTTAATTTGTTTGGATATTTTTATCATTGGCTAAAAATATATATAACTTAAATAGTTATGAGAGCTTTACTTTCTTTCGAATTTTCTTTTTTTGGATTTACTAACAAATTAAACTGAAATCTTAAGATTTTTAAACTCCGGTTAAACTTTTTCCTAAAGTTGTTAGGTTTTCTAAAAAAAGCCCCTTGAAATCATCTACTGTTTGAAACAAAAAATGTTACACGTTTAAGTTCTAAATTAATATTTATTTATTTATTTATTTATTTATTTATTTTTGGTATGGTTTGGTCAAGTTTAAAACATTAAACATGGGAGTGACGTGCAACACGAACCAGCCTTTTGATCTTAATGATGCGTTTAATCTTAATTATATGTACGTATTTGCTTTCATTTAGAATGTAAAAAATTATAAATAAACGATTCATTTTGAAAAAAAGAAACAAGTCATATCAAACCATTAAAACAAAACCGAACTATACCATCGGCTCAACCACTTAGCTCACTCAATATCTTTAATTTAATTTTTTGTTGAGTAAATTGTTATTTTCGGTCATATCGTTTGATAACTTTTGCTATTTTTGTACAAAAAGTTCATTTTTTTCTTCATCTGTGTCTCTAACATTTTAAATTTTTATCATTTTCGTCAAATTCACTAACTCAATTAAAAAACTTAATTAACTCACCAATATTTTTGACATTTCAACTTTATTTTTTATTTTTATTTTTTTTTGCCATTTGTTGATTCACACAAGATTTTGTACCGTAAATGGTACCAATTAAGAAGTTATTATTAACGCCTCGTTTGCGGCGCACACCTATAATATATATGTGTTGCATTTAAAGGGTAAAAGTAGAATTACATTAATTTTAATGTTATTTTACTTTATTTTGTGAAAATAAATTTAAAATCGTTGGGTTAATCGGTTAATCAGATATCATGAGTAAGAGGTCTCATTGGAAACAACTTTTCTATTCATATAAGTTAAAGGTAAGGTAATGTAAATCTTATCCTCTCAAGAGTCAAGACCCTACTTATCCTGCTAATGGTAAGATATATTGATAACGATTATGATGATAAAAAGTTTTATTAATTACATTTTTTAGTCTAAGACTACCCGATGTGCCGGGTGAGTGGGATGAGCCATGCCCCACCCACGCCCTCAACACCGCCCCGCTGCCCACTTTTGGGCGTGATTGACCACACTTGTGGCTTGAGCCACGGGTGAAACCATTCTCATTTTTTGACCGTTGGCCATATTTAGCCCTTGAGGGGCGATTTTAAAAAAGTAAATCGATAATTTTAACAATAATAAATTATAATACATTATATAAACCCATCCAAACACATATAAACCACATCCATTTCATTCTCAAAAAAAAAAACTCATACTTTTTCAACCAACCAACCATATAATGCAATTCCCACCACCATTGGGTTCCGATTCCAGTAAAGATGACAAGTTTTTCGTAGAAACCATTGTTGTCGGGGCCGTTTGTTTCAGTTAGCAAGTTAATAGACCAATTGCACGTAGGAGGGCAACATTAAATCGGGATCGTATTTCTAGACATGACCAACTCGTTATAGATTATTTTGGCCATGATCCAAAATATGTAGACGACATTTTTTAACGTCGTTTTAGGATGAGTAGGAATCTTTTCACGAGAATAGCTGTAGACTTGGAGTAAAAATATGAAATTTTCCAAAGAATGTACGACATAAGAGGCAAACTGAGATTTTCTGATATTAAAAAATGTACAGCCGTTGTGCGACAGTTAGCATACGACACTTGCAGCGACACGTGGGACGAATACCGTCAAATGTCTGAAAGAACCGTGCGTGAGAGTATTTACAAATTTTTTAAATGTATATAACCACTTTTAAAAAACTATATATATACAATTTTTTTATCAATTTGTATGCACATTTATCTAATTATAAATGTAGGTGTGATTGAAAACTACGGGGATAGGTACTTGAGAAAACCGAATTGGTTTGACATTCACTTACTACAAACGCATCATGAAGCATACCACGGGTTTCCCAGCATGCTTGGAAGTATAGATTGCACACACTGGGAATGAGAAAATTGCCCAACGTTATGGCAAGGTCAATTTCACCGAGGAGATCATCCAAATCCAAGCATTATATTAGAAGTGATTGCCTCGCAGGATCTTTGGATATGGCAAGCGTTTTTTGCTGTTGCTGGATTGAACAACGATATCAACGTTTTATATTAGTCACCTGTTTTCAACGTCCTTGTTGAGGGCGTTGCCACCGGACAACAGTTTATATATAACGACAATATGTACAAAATACGGTTATTATCGAGCCGACAGTATTTATCCGACGTACTCTACCCTCGTGAAATCCTTTACCACACGACAAGTAGATGAAAAAATTTTGCATTTCAAAAAACGTCAAGAATCAGCGAGGAAAGATATCGAACGAGCATTTGGCGTGCTAAAAAAATGGCATATTATTAAGAATCTGGCACGTCCTTGGAGACCAAAGAGATTCGTGCGAGGCAATGTACGCATATATGATTTTACACAATATGATCATAGAAGATATGGGACGTGCCATTAATTTGCGAGTAGAGAGAAGATGATGTTCTGGATCAAGTCGAGAATATGGAGATTACCAATGAACAAAGACAAGGAAACCGTCAAATTGATTATAATAGCGAAATACATCTGGATCTCAAAATGAATTTGATTGAACATTTGTGAAAATACCGTTACTTAATTTGTATTGTTAATGCAATGTTTAATTTCAATTTTAGGACTTTTATTTTTATTTTTATTTTTATTTTTATTAATTTAATGTTTTTATTTAATATAACTTTTTATTTATTTATTGTAACATTTGTTATATAATGTGACTTTTTTTTATAAAAAAAATACAATGATTATGTGGCACACTCACCTGAGCACGCACCAACCTGGACATTTTCACATCCACTCATCCAGATAAGTCATTCAAGTCCTCACATTTTCACATCCACTCATCCAGATAAGTCATTCAAGTCCTCACTCGTTCTGCCGCACCGGATACCCTAAGCACTAAGCACATATTTGTAAAAAATTTGAGAAAATCATGATTGATTTAGATTACAAGCTGGAAGCTTGTCGTCTATATATAGTGTACGTGTCCATGTAACAAGTAGCTTCAAACACGACAAAAAGCTGTCCGTAATACAGATGTCGGGAAACACATCTCCGTTGATAGCCAAGGCTGATGATGGCGGTGGTGGTGGTGGTGGCGGTGGCCGTGGCGGTGGCTGGTGGACGAAGATACTCGATTGGGAAGAAGCTAAGAATCAGCTCGTATTTTCGATTCCAATGATAATAACTAATGCTTCTTATTATGCAATACCGTTAGCGTCCGTCATGTTCGTCGGACACCTCGGAGACGTCGAGCTCGCCGCCTCAAATCTCGCCAACTCTTGGGCTAACGTCACCGGGTTCTCGTTTATGGTTAGTGGTTGCTTACTCTCTCACTTGTAATCGGATAACTATTAGCTGTGATTGCGTCATCGCAGGCTGCAATTGCAGGCTCAAATTTGTTGGTATGGATGCGTACAAGTGCTTTTATCCAACATAGACCTGTTCTTTACATTTATTTATATACAACGGTAGAAATTAATCGTCATTTTAACACATTAATACCACTTATTTAACTAGATGTAAGGGGCACTTGCGGGTACCCAATTTCGGGTATTAGGGTACACCGTTGCGAATGGTATTAGGGTACACCGTTACGAATGGTATTAGGGTACACCGCAGCGGGGTATTAGGGTGAGATGAAGACAAAGTCTACCCCTATTTCAATGGGATATATAGAGAGGCTGCAGCCAGAATGACTACGATTAAGATACACATAAAATGCATTGTTATAATTATTTTTTATTTATTATTAGTATTATTATAATTTATATTATTTTTTTAGGGTACATTAAAAACTTAAGCACAAGTATATAACAAATAAAGAATAAAAGATATCACACTCAACATAATATGTAATAGCATAAATCACAAGAGTAATATTATACACATCCAATAAGCATGTACTTAGATCAAATGTTATTGATATGAAACAATTATAAATCCTAGAAGTCTCTAAAACTGGTGAGCGAAAAGCAAAGCTATGGAGTCTCAACAAAGACCACCAGTCTATCTATCAGCTTCTAAACTCCCAAATGTTATTAAGGATTTGACTAATCTCATAACTACATAAAAACAAAAATTCTTTATATGTAACTAGTTACAATAAAATATATATAAACACCATAGGTTATATATAATTTGGATATACATATATGAAGACTTAAATTACTAAAATATGGATCATGAAATATGAGTTTAAAGAAAAAAACATCCAATCATATGTTATAATTTGTAATATCTCTAGTCTAATTTGTCAATGATGTGAAGTTAATTACCATATTTTTCTTCAGATTGGGCTAAGTGGTGCATTAGAAACTTTATGTGGGCAAGGATTCGGAGCAAAACTTTACAGAATGTTAGGAATATATCTACAAGCATCTTGTTGGATTTCCATCTTCTTCTCCATCATCATCTCAATAATCTGGTTTTTCACTGAACCAATCCTCATTTTACTTCAACAAGATCCCGAAATCTCCAAAATGGCTGCGTTGTACATCAAATATCTAATCCCGGGACTATTCGCATTTGGGATCATACACAACATATTGAGATTTCTCCAAACACAATCTATTGTGTACCCTTTAATATGGTGTTCATTAGTCCCGTTTATCGTCCATATAGGTGTTAATTATGTACTTGTGTATTGTACTTCTTTGGGTTTCATCGGGTCGCCTTTGGCTGTTTCGGTTACATTTTGTATCTCAGCGGTTATGCTGGCTGGTTATGTGCTTTTTAGCAAAAAGTTTAATGAAACATGGCAAGGTTTTTCGATGGAGTCGTTTAATCATGTTTTTGCGGGTTTGAAACTCGGGCTTCCATCTGCTGCTATGATTTGGTCAGTTAGTTATTTTTGGGTAATTTGTTTATTATTCATTTCAATTAAAGTAAACGTCTTTATTTTTTAATGTTTGAAGCTTAGAATATTGGGCTTTTGAGATACTTGTGCTGCTGGCTGGGCTTTTGCCGAATTCTGAGATAACGACTTCCTTGATTGCAATGTGGTAAGAATGTCGCGATAGTTAAACGGATTTGGTTATAGGGTTGCTAACCGTGTGCGGTTGAATTGATGAACCTGGACTCGCGTTTATTTATTTGTGTCAAAGACATCAACCCTAAGTCGGGCACAATTAAATTCATGTAACGCGAAAAATCTCTATAGTCTATATATCTAAGTGAGTAAAATGGGTTAACGTGATATAAATGGGTCATGAATGAGTTGTAATCAAGTTATTTACGGTTAAATGGGTTATATATAAACGGGTTGGCATAGTGTAATTTTTTTTAATAAATGGATATAACCTGTTGGTTGGTTAAATCTTATAGAAAGTAGCGTTTTCATTCCAGTTTCTAACGATCTAGCAAAAAGATAAATCTGAACGTGACCCTTTTAATTAAACAGGTTAAACATTTGAAACCAAAAATGACATATAATATCAAACATGTCAAACCTGATTATTTATCGTGTTAGCAATGCCAACCTAAACTTTGATACAATCTATAAGCATAATTTTAAGATACACATCTAAGAAGCACTTTCTTTATATCAGTGTAAATACAGAAGCTATCGCCTACAACTTCATGTACGGACTCAGTGCTGCTGCAAGGTTAGATTCACGATCTCACTCCGTTTCAAACAAATAGAGACGCTAATTTCCACTTTTAAACCCGTCCTGTAACTATATTATTAACTTGACAGCACACGCGTATCAAATGAGTTGGGAGCTAGAAATACCGAACGGGCTAAACACGCGATGGTTGTGACTCTAAAGCTTTCGGTCATTGTTGCACTTGCAATTGTTTTAGCTTTGGGCTTCGGTCATGATATTTGGGCCGGCCTATTTAGTGACAGTCCTGTGATCATAAACCAATACGCGTCCATGACACCCCTCTTGGTGATCTCCATCATGGTTGATTCTATGCAAGGAGTCTTATCAGGTTTGCATAAATTTTACATTATATAAGAGTCAAGATGAGCGGGTTGGGTTGAAAATGGGCCATTTTTTGAACGGTTTGGGCTTTCGGGCTGGGTTGACCCGGTGACAATATTGCAGGGGTGGCAAGGGGATGTGGTTGGCAACATCTGGCAGTGTATATCAATTTAGCAATGTTTTATCTGATTGGAATGCCGATTGCGGTTATCCTTGCTTTTCTACTAAAACTATACGCAAAGGTGAAGATTTTAATACATAATGTACAGAAAACGTGGTTTCCTTGATTTTATGAATTGTGTTTTAACATTATATTACAATGGGGTATATATGATTTGTAGGGGTTGTGGATTGGTTTGATAAGCGGTCTCTCGGTTCAAACCGGTGCACTTCTACTACTAGTGTATCTCAACAAGTGGGCACGAGTAGAACTTGACGGGGTAGCAACAGTTTAGATAATGTGATTCATGGTTTGACCGAATTTCGTGTTTCGATCTAATGATACTATCAAATTAAATACAGGAGACCCAAGCACAAGATAAGAGATAATATTTAAACAAACAAAAACTCGTAGTTATCATGTTACTTTGAATCTTCAAATATTATGGTTTTTCTTGAAGATCGTATCTTTAATAGAAACCAAATACTATAGAAGTATTCATGTTGGTGGTGATGCTTATTCGTTTAGCAGACACCAAGTAAGATCGAGCTCATGTTTTGTTTTATATCAGTGACATGTACCCGTTCATGTGTACTTTTTCATTGTTTGTAAGTATGACATGTAGAGTTTACTTATGAATATTAAGGGTGTGCATGAATCCAAATAAACCAAACCGAACAAAAAAACCGAGAACTTTAAATCAAAATTACCGAATTATCTAAACCCAAATAAAAAAGACGGTTTTGGTATGAATTTTCCAAAAAACCAACGAGTTTGGGTTGGATTTGGGTTTACCAATAGACCTCAACCCACACCTTAGTCAAATTTATTAGTTGAGCAACCTCTAGTGGGTTTGGAGACATGGATTTAAACAAATTTAATACACGTACCATAATTTGTAAATACTTGAATATGTAATACTAAAATAAATAATTCTCAGGCCCGGACATGAAGGCGTGCAATCTGTGCAACCACATAGGTCCTTATCTCAAGGGGCACATATCTTAATCCTCACGCTTGGCCTTGAGGGCTTGCCATATGTGCGACCGCATAGGCCTAATCTCAACAGTGGTGGTATGGACCTTTCTCGATTTCAACAAAACAAGCCGATGGTGATCTCACTTTCGAAAGAGAATAGAAAGCTGCTGTAACATTTCGCAAATTTTGATATTGGACTTTAGGCCCAATGGGCTAAACAAGAAAGGCCCAATAAGGGTTTGGGCCCATTTAAGCCACGATCAACAAAATACAAGCCCATAAAAGTTATCCAGAACGACAAAACACAAAGTGCGCGCACGAGACGGTAAAATCGCATTTAACACGTAATCGTCATATTCAACTGTTTAACCATCATGACGCACAAATTAGAGTAAATATAATTATTTCATACTCTATTATCAATATTATGAATAATAAAAAGAAAACAATATCATTCGGTGCGCGAAAAATTCCAAATTAGTTAAACGCGTCATGTACGCGCGCCTTTAACGCGTTTCAAAATATTCCTCGACCAAATCAATTACAACTGACTGAATAAATGTTTAAGAACATATTTATATTATCCATGAAACGTTTCAGTCTCAAAATAATAATCGGTGAAGATTTACTGCGACACGAGACGGGTCTGTATACGCGTTTGAACTCGTAAAACCCTAGTATATATCAATCTCTTTCTCTACTCTTTCATTTTCAAAAGAAAACCCTAAAGGGGTGTGCAGCCGTTTTAGTGAGAGAGGAGAAGAGAGAGAGAGAGAGAACTCGTGAGGTAGAGGGAGAGGCCGATCTTCGGTGGTTCTTCCGGCCTGTCGACGCACGTCCGGCAGCAAGCCATCAGCAACCGCTCACCTTCTCTCGCCTGCGCCTTTTCCTTCGTTGTGACAGAGACAAAATCAACGGTTTTGGAGGCTATGTTACCGTCGATCGTGATGGTGACTAGGTGGTTCTGGTCCGAGCGGCTCGAGGCCAGGCGACGCCGACGCGGTGGCCGTGTTCCCCTGCTACAGATGCATCGACGCGAATTACTACGACCGACGGCCTGTTTGGGATCAATAAAGGGTCGGTGGTGGCGGTTCTTGCACAAATCGAGTGGGGTTTTGTGTACTCGCTGCTGTAGTGGTTCGATTTACTCTGATTCCGGCTTACATAGGTAATCGTTGCTCCTTTTTCGTGATATACCCTCTGATTGTGCTTCTTTTCCCTAATCCCGTCCGGTGGTTAAACGTGGCAGCAGCAGACGAGGGCCACCACGCCTACGGCGGTGGCAACCGATGCTATTCGTAAGGTTAGGTTGATTGAGGATGTAGAAGTTAGTGGTGTACCGATGGCGGTGGTTGGGAGCTGCCGAACAGCAGCCTAGCCGGCAGTGGTGATGTTGTTCAAGGATGATGTTGTTAGATGATGATTTTGGTGTAAATGATGAGGTAGATGATGGTATGGTTTAATTGTTAATGTTGTTTGATGATGATGGTTGTGGTGGCTGTTAACGGTGGAGAGCCACTAGACGGCAGCCGGTGGTGGTACGGTGGTGGTGGTTGTACTAGGTGGTGGTTCCGGTTAGAACAAGGCTTCGGTCAAACCGGGTCAAACTGGTTAAGCTCGGTCAACAGTCTAGGGTTATGGTCAAACCTGGTCAACGGTGGTCAACGTTGGTCAAACTCAGTCAACAACGAAAACCGGTTGCGGGGTTAGACTCGTGGTGCAAAACCGAGCTCAACGGTGTATCCGAATCTTAAATCAGGTTCACGGTTATCTAATCGGGTTCGCGACCGCGAACCTAATCGGAAGGTATAATCGCACGCCAAACCTTTATCGTATTCATAATATTAAATCGTGCGTTGCTATAATTATTATTTGATTCGCGACATTATTAAACGTGAGTGAAATAGAGAAACGAGTAATAAATAGATAATATAACTTCATATTCGGTAAATTAGAACAAAAGACGGATCATTTTGATTTAATCAAACCGGTCGATAAACGAGAAATACGGGAAGAACGCGTTATAAAACCGACAATATTGTAAAATGTGAGTCGATTATCTTAAAATATATTGAACATGGAATTATAAATGTTATCAATGGCTAGACTTTGAAAATGTAAACGCATAAAAGTATTTTGATTAAGCGTGAATCGATAGCGGATATAATACAACAATCGGGTTTAATCATAAAACGGAAATCTATAACTTCATATTATATATGTATATTTTCAAGGAACGTTTTGCTTATGCAAATATTAATTATGCTTATGTGGATTCAAATGTTTATAATATATACATATTGGTAATCAAAACTAAGAGTATTTTTAGTTTAAACGTGAAACACACTTTTATGACATCGATAAATATAAAAGATGGATTTTAGAAATTATCGAAATGGTATTTTGATATAACAATTGCAAGAGATATTATGTTATTAGACTCATAAGATACATATATATTAATAGACTAAAAATATCTGATTTAAGATAAAATATAAAGTATGACTTTCGTACAGATTACATAATGTGTGTATATGTATATAATCCTAAAACATAAATTTGTTAATAAACATTCTTTTATAATACACTGAGTATTTTAATGAAATCAATATTATTGCTAAACTGATTAATTCACGAGATCTTTGATACAATAATAAATATGTGACAAACAAAGCAAAGTGTGTACAAAAACATGTTTACATATATATATACTTATATATATACATATACACGATTAATCTGATAGTATCATATGTAAACATAAGGGTTCGATTAGGCTAACTTAAGACGTGTGAGGACGTGTCAGATTACGTGATGACGATTTTACCGCAAACAACATGAGACGAAACAATACGTATTAATCAAAAATACAAACTTAACTTATGAACAGGACCTCAATCTTGGTGCAATTTGGAACTCGATACAACTATTCTGATCCTGAATAACCTATTACATGAACATAACTTCTATTGCTACACGCAAGGTGAGTTACATAGCCCCTTTTTCATGATTTTATACTTACAAAACAGGGGTGGAACATATAAGCTTTTATTCTCATATTCATTTTCTCGCAATTCTCATACTT